>JBBPNN010000064.1:0-61822 GCA_038090935.1 Hortiboletus campestris
CCCCAGGACGTGGCTGCGATGACAACGGCACTGTCGTGGACGTCAGTGTGATCTTGGCTCGCGGAATAATCGACGACATACCTGAGGAGCTGTGGAAGCGATATGAGAGGGTCCACCAACATACCGAAGAAAGAAAGAGCGGGGAAGACCCTTGAAGAAGAAATTGTACCCATGTTCTCGTGGCCGAAGAGGGAGAAGGCAGCAAGGGGCATGACAGTGTTAGTGACCTGGACAAAACGATTTCAACATCTCGATTATCGTTCAACGCATAGGCCTACCTGCCCGACGATGACAAACGTCGCGACCCCCGTATTGAAGGTACGCAACCAACGAAGCTGCTCTGTACGAATGTCCTCCAGTTTCGCCAAGAAGTGCGTCTCACGACCATTGATCTTCACCACACGAATACCTGTATGACCAGATAGTCAGCAAAGCAGTGATAAATATCCAAAAATAGATTTACCGTCCAATACTTCACGGATGGTCTTGAGGCGACGATCACCAAGTCTCATGAACCAAGGAGCAGCCTTGCGCATGAACACGGGGACGACCATAAGGAGGAGAAAGAGGGAGAATAGGAGGACACCAATGCTGGCCCATGCAGAGACACCAAGCAGACGAGATAAAAGGACCGTAACGGTAACCAACTGGAGGGGAATACTCCAGACCTGGTGGATAACCTCCCATGCCTTGGAGACAGATTCGCAGTCAACGTTGACAAGGTTCATGATATACCCCTTGCCATATTTTTGGCTGTCCTCCGCAGAGAGACGGAGAGACTTCTTGTAAACTGCTGAAATGAGAGATGTCTTGACGTCCATGGCCATACGCTTTACAAGTTGGTCTGAAGAGCGTCCGCAGAGCGTGAACATGACCTTGAGTCCCATTAAGATACCGCCCAAAATGTAAGTATTGTAAACGATAAGAGGGAAACCACCAGTCGCTTGTTCGATAGCTGAGTTATATCCCGCGAGTTCCGTGGCGTTGCCAGTGGGTGGAGGAGGAGAATTTATTACGACTATGATTTGCTGCAACACTAGTGGGGCGAGGATGGCTGAACAGACGGAGAAGAACCAGAGAACCCCGGAAATCAACCTATAATTTTTGTCAAGAAAAGTGATTACAGGAAGCAGGAGGGGGGAATACTTACCACAATTGACGGGCGGCGGCAAAGACTGCTGCGAACAATTTAGGGTTCTTACGTTCCCTGTCGGAATACCACGCGCGGAATTGAGCCCAGAAAGAATCCATCCAATGCTCCACTATTATCGCCTCGTCATTCCGTCTTAGAGGAAGCAGGTCCTATAGGGAAGGGAAAAATGAATTATATTTTAATGTGATGTACAACTCAGCCAGAAACAAATATAACTACCGATTCCAACAGCGGTCTCTTCGATCCCAAGCGCAGCAACGGCGTCATCCATGATACAAACAGAAATGCATAGGGGGTGAGGTGTAACGTTGGGTGGGTTGCGACATTGTTAACGGCATCGGGGATGGGACCTTCGACGGGAGGTTGCATGACGATCAGCGTGCTTACAGGACGGGGATTGAACGGGGGAGGAGGGTCGACCAAGTAATCTGGAAATTTCTCGCTAACCACGATCTCGCGAGCTGCAGTAACAGGAACCCTAACTGGGTAGTCTGGATCTTTTTTCTCGAGGACAAGGGAGTCAACGCCTTCTTCATCAACTACTGTAGCCTGGCTGACGGGACTGGAAGAGCTCATGCTAACTTCATCAGTCACTTCTTCATCCCCAAGAATCTCCAAGGCAATCACTTGAGCGGTAACATCTTCGTCGAAGAGATGCTCCATCTGATCTTGGTACTCGTATTCGGACTGCAACCAGAAGTGCAGGCGAACTATGGTGATCGAGGTGAGGCCGGAGTAAAGGAGAGGCAAGTCCGTCGGAATAGCGTCAGGAGACCTGCACAACTTCATAACCTCGGCCACGATCTCTTCGGCAAGTGCATCGACTTTGGACAGAGGAGCAGTCACCGGAGCGTCAGCAGAGTAACCAGGAGGAAGTATTTCCGTGGAGTCAGCCATCTTCTGAAGCTTGACGAGATCGATCTTATATGATGTGTTGAAAGGCATCTCCGGAATACAACGAACGGAACTGATGACCAATGCGAGATCATCGTTATGAGAAATACGCAGGTGGTCGCGGGCATGCTTCAGGAGGAACATCGCATCAGCAGTCTGAGTGCCGACGAACAGAACGATCCCCTGGGTTGCACCTGACTTCACAAGCTTGAAACCAGCGATGTTGAGAGCCTTGTCAGCAAAGGCAGGGGCCAATGCATGCTCGACGCAATCAAGGTCCACGAACAGACCATTGATCTTGACGTTGCGCGAGCTACGGCCGCGGATCGCAATGGTACCATCAGCTTGCATGCAACCAATGTCGTCCGTGTATAAGAGTATGTCATCCCCAGCCCATGGACGGAACATATGCTGGGATGCTTCTCCGTTGTCAAGGTAGTGGGTTGCGCTCTGAGTCGTGATAAACCCAACGATCCCTGTTGCCCCTTCTTCGCTCTTGGGAATGACAGACAGCGACTCATCGAGGAGGATGAGGTCCGTACAACCTTGTGAGGGCCCGAATGAAATCGTGGATGGGATGGGGTCCGTGGGGCGAACCAACATTTGCGAAATTCCTGCGAAACCAACCTCGGAGCACTATACAAGTGTTTAGTTTAAGTGTGGAACGGAAACGAATAAATAAAACTGACCGCGTAGTTGCAAGCGATCGTTACACTTGGAAAGATGACAGTAGCCAATTCAAGGTCACGAATGTCAAGTGATTCACCACCAATCACCATCCAATAGACACGATTGAAACCACGGGGAAGCCTTGATCCACCAGCGCGCATTTGCGCATAGTCCGCGAACGCACGGAAGATGCTGGGTGTAAAGTGCACTCGCAGCATCTGAGAGTTACGAGTAGATTCAAGCTCTTCGCACAATGTAATGCATTGGTCGGTAACAGAGGAGGACGCATCCAAGTACAACGTTGTCCGGTTGAACATAAAACGACGAATCTCGAAAAGAGGGCGCAAGAACGTCTATTGTGTCTGGCGAGTCAGTGCCGACCGCTAATACGGTCAAGGAAATACTGACCGTCCCACCGCGCAGCCATTGGCCATCCATAGGCTTCAAATGTGCTGAAGACTCCTCACTGAGCACAGCAAGGCTTCTGCGCATTGGGTACACAATGCTCTTTGGGACACCTGTGCTACCACTGGTAGGAGTGATGGAACAGATCAAGGGGACCGCTTCAACCACCTCTTCGGGCGACGGAGGAAGTACGTGGCTCGGAGGCTTCGAGGAGGCGACGAGGCTGAAAGTAGAGACGACACGGACCCCTGGTGCAGCCGGCGGCTCCGAGGAACCAAAGAGAACGAGGTGTACACTGGCACGCTCGAGAATAGTCTGGAGGACCTCAGGTGCCCAATTTAAGGAAAGGAAAACGACAGTACGTCCTGAGAGCCAGATAGCATGAGCCGCGGCAACATAATCGATTTCGAGACTAGGCAGAAAGATTAGCCACGACCGACTGAACAAGACGTTGTCGAATGCACTCACCCCGTATACAGGCCAATAGGGTTCCTGGTACCGTCAAGATCATGGATTTTGTCTGCGATCAGTCTGACACGCGCCCACAGGGCTGCATATGACCATTGATCCCCTCCGCTTCTAACAGCATCCAGAAACGGGCGCTGCTTGGCAACTTCCAGAAGCGCCTCGGTGGGGGTAATTAGCGAGCTGGACATCGTAGTCGGGATTTACGGAAATGAGTGTGTAGGATACGGCGAAAATACGCAAAAGAAGAATGATACAACAAACCAAGGGGCCCAGCCCGGGACAAAGAACGAAAAGAGAAGAAGCGGCGGATTCAGAGGGAGGTCGACCACTGGGAGTCTGCCTGACCTGAACTTGAACAACCGGAGCATTGGTTTATATAGGAACAGTCATGGCCGTGCCAGCTGAGCGACGGCCCTTGGTGTAACCCGGACAATTCGGTGTAGACTCACAGCCTCGACGATCTCGGATCAGTAGACTGTGATACGTGCCTGCTTGGCACACGCAGAACCGCATTTGACTGCCGGGGGCACTACGACGTTGATTATCAAAATTTGATGCGTTGCTTGGTATCATAGCTTAGTAAGTGTCGGATAATCTGTAGCACCAGCATCTCACTTTTTAGAGACCAAAACTAACACCAGTACTAGTAACATTGACAAGCTTCACTCCTGGTGCAAATTGACTCGCATCCTCAACCCCCATTTTCATTTGCTGATCAACCAAGGTAATCGACCGTGACTATGTAATCTACCTAAAGACTCCAAGATGATGCTCGATGATACATCATCACCGTCATAGCGCCCACGGGAAATACAATACATTGTCCGTATCTCGCCGTTGATTGTCTCCAGCAGCTTTGTCTACGAGGGGAGCTCGTCGCGCGAAGGTACAAGTCCAGGTGCAGCGAACATGACAACCGCTACAAACTCGGTAAGGGCAGCAAATGGGTACCACCAATTCTCGTCGTTCTGCTTTGCGAGGTCGTCGGCAGTCGCAGCGAAGAATGATTCACGAATAAGCAACAGGATGGAAATGGCGCAAAGGATGTGTATGCCGTGAGTTGCACCAAAGCCTGTGTTTGACACTTTGTATGCGCCGTCTGGGTGCAAGTTTAGCTTAATCATGAACGCAACGAAAAGAAGGCGACACTGACAACTTGCTAAAGTACGGACGAGAAGGATCGTCTGGAACGCGACGAGAATGCAGAGGACGAGGAAGATGTAGATGGCAACCTTGCGCAGTGTGGTTCCGGTGTTGATAGTGCTCTGCGTGGAGCCTGTCGCGGACTCGATGGCTCCAGTGATACCAATAGAAACGGCTGCAACCAACGCGATGCGGAAAAGGAGAGGTCTGCGTATGATTCGCGAAATGAGACCATCGGGAAGGGGCAAGTCGGACAGTCGACCACTGAAGTGGGATTGAGTATTCCATCCGAGTTCCAAAACCCAGATACTTACCGGTCAAGCACGAGGGTGTATGCCGAGTACAGCAGACCGAAGAAACCAGTATTGTAGATGATTTCAAACGCGACGAGAGTGTTCAGGTCCTGGCCAACTGATGCTACACCAGCCAAAACTGCCCTCAAAGTGAATGCAGTAACTCGAACTGGACGGCGTCAATTTAGCGGTGAACATTCGAAAAGTGCAATAGAACTCACTTGCGCAAAAGAACGCGATGACAATGTAAACGTATGTTGGTCGAGAGATCGCCTGTCTGATGAAAAACAAAAGGAAGGGAACGTAAAGTAAAGCAAAGATCACGGCGCCAGCGACGGAATCGATGCCATAGGCTTTAGCAAAGTTGTAGCCAGGGGGAGCGTTGGTCATAACGGTCAGGCAACAGTGAAAATATTATCAAGGAATGGATGGGAGGTAATTGCAGGTCAACCGCAAAAGAAAGGAAAATAAAGGGGGTGTTCTTTTGAATGGAATGCAGTGGGAACTTGGAAGGCCGTGAGATTGAGCCACCATCAGTGAGGCTGATGCTAATTATAATGCGGTGGTGACACGCCCAACATCAGATGACGACACCCTTGACGACTGGCCCACGGATAGAAGGTGCGCTTACGATACTAGTCAAGTGGGGGCAACTTGGGGGCAATATCGCCGGTGGCAAATATTGTTGGTGCCGAGTCAAGAGGAAGGAACGTCTCAGAATTAACCTTGGTAGTACCGCCGAATTCTGGCTTACTGAGCTGAGTAGGATCTATTTACATGTGGATTATAGGACGTGATCATCTTGTGATCGCAAACTTGATTACAGTAATATGAAACAATATTTTCGGATGCCCAACAGCACCTTGCGGTCCCGCGCTCGGCGCACCGTGAGGGCCGGAATCGGTGGTCCGAGTCGCGGCGGACAACTCCCTTCCTCTTGTTGGAAATCTAACTCCGGCGACCACCCGGGCTATACATCTACACTTTCCATCTGCGCAACTTGGAACGGGACCCTCGAGGGCACTCAGATACAGTCTTGTTCGCCCCCCAACCCTTACGTGTTCAGCCCGAGTACGACGATCGACAGGGAATCGGTCTAGGACGTCACATCGTCCTCCGAGGATGTTGATATGATAACTCTGTCGCATCTATCGACGGTTTGCCTCATAGACGGGCTGGGTCCCAGACTACATGGAACGCGCATGGGACAACATTTGATGACCGTATCGCCAAGAGACGATAGCGTGGATGCAAGTGAGATAGGAGGACCGAGCAAGTCACGGAGAGTGGATTCTGAATCAGCGTAGTAGCGGCGGAAATAATCAGAAACATGTCACACCAAGGAAGTGCACAAACAAAAACGACAGAACAAAAACGGAAAGATAACGAACAATTGTCGAGGGCACGAGCACGAAGAGCGAGACAGGAGCTATGTGCAGTGCCGGCGCGTGCGATCTGGGAGATTGAGATTCATGCTCTGAGACAGAAAGCGAGCAAGCGAGCCTCAGTGAGAGAGGACGCCAAGGGTCCAAGCACGCCAGTATAAAAACGCAGGCGATTATCGTCGACATAAATCGCACACATGAATGTGGTAGACGAGTCGTTACAGTAATATACGGAGAATACGAGTATGTGAACCACACGATAGGTCAACCAAGAAAAGTCATGATATCCATGTGTAAGGGATGTCGATGTTCTGTGATGACATATCGAGAACATCGCTTGTCGTCTAGAGTTTGTCGACTTCCACACCAGAGTCGCTAGCAGTATCGTCTGTGATCTTAGGCCTGCTTGCAGCCAGGCCAAGGGCGTTCTTGTAGAAAACAATGTTCCCTTCATCCTCAACGAACTGCAACATCGATCAGTAACTCCCAAACGAGATCGAGCGTCTGGTAATACCTTGCACTCTTTGAAAACTCGGTATACTTCTCTCCACCCACCAGGGGCTCCATCGAGAACGATGCCAGCTTGCTTCAAACGTTGACGAAGAGCATCAGATGCTTCCCATCTACGCGAGTGTCAGTACCCGAACAATAAAGACAAAAGCTGATTCTTACGCATTGTAATGCGGGATCTTGCTAGAAACGTGGTGCAAGACATGAGTCTCGGAGATACCATGGGTTGCGTGAGCCCCAATCCAAGCCATGATCTTGCCACAGTCACCCAAAAGGCTGCGGTCGAGCGTAGCCAAAGCACCACGAGGGAATGTAAACTCTGGCGCGCGGTAGTGAGGGAGAATGGGATCTGTATGTTGCAGGAACGTGATCAGCACCAGCCAGTGATTGGTCCTGAGATAATCAATCAGCTCAGGGGGAATATAGGAATATAGACACTCACCATAAGTAAGGGACGAGGTAAAGACGAAAAACATCCCAGAAACCGAATTTGTAGACGGATCCAGTAATTCCAGCCAACCACAACAAAATTCCGATATTAGATATGATGATCGAGGCACGTTGGTGAGGCGCGAATATAACAGCATTCGGATCGAAGTCTGATCGGACTCGATAAAAAGCATTCACAAGTAATGAACTATCTACTAACGGTTGGTACCTGCAGGATATTGCTTTTGACCGGAAGCATTGCAGGTTAGGTATACTGGGAGCCCCCAAAGCTAAGAGAAAGATGAGCATGCACGATAAGACTTTGCGTTAAACACCCACGAGATAACCAGCAGCACCGAGGGTGGAACCGATCGGAGAATCGCCAATAGCATCCCAAAGTTCCTTTTTGACCTTGTCGCTTACACTCGATCCGAGGATGTTCTCGTTTGTTGGATCAAAGGTAGGCAAACCGAGTTCGGAGCGAGTCTTAGGAACATACACTTCGTCTTGGGTCATATGACCGGTCGAGGCATGGTGCTTTCTGTGTGTGATTCTCCATGAGTGATATGGAACACCTAGACTGGAAGTTCAAATTCAAGATAGGTCGTGTCAATCACGAGATAGTATGAGAGCGAAGATCGCATACGCAGAGTGAAGCACCCAGCCCACGGTATGATTGATCAACTTTGACTCAGAGAATGCTTGGTGACCACACTCGTGTGCTATGACCCAGAGACCGGTTGCAAAAAGACCGACCCAAAAACCGTACAACGACCACAGTGAGAACCGCGCTACTGGGTAAAGAGCGGGATGGGGCGAATAAATGACCTCCGGAGTAATGAAACCGTCAAGGAACGTAGCAGCTTTGTAAATCCCACCAATGACGATACAGTCCCATGCACTATCACGCGCGTCAGCAAGGTAGAATAAGGAGAATAAGACGCCCTACGCGTAGAGTGACGAACGGAGGGCGGAACGTTTGAAGCAGTGTGCACTGTACATTAAAATGAGGTTAGCCGGTCGGTGTGAAAGACTACGGAGCAGCGGTGAACTCACGGGATAGCACTCAACAAGTCTTTGATCGTGAGGTCTGGAATGATCACCTCGGTTTGCTTAATGGTCGTCACGCCGTCCTTTGACTTAACAGTCATAGTGATCGTAATCGACGCAAAAGGGCTTCAGGTCTATCCAGCACCGCTGAACAGAAAAAGAAGAGCGAGAAGGGGAGGGAGGAGGAAGTCGTCAATGGCCATGTCATTTATGTGCGTAAAGTGAGTTTGATTCAAAGCCTGCCCGGATGCAAATCGTGTGAAATGAAATATCCGGTCGGTTGAGATTGGCGACTTACATACCTAGGTAAAGGGATTCTGGTGTGCCCGATATACATGTACGTTGTCAAACGTTCTCTTGGGAAGTTCGTGGCAAACAAACAGGTGACCGCCGACCCAATTGATCAAGGCTAGTAGACTAGTTATACGGGCAAGCCTTGTACGTGAGATACGCGTTGGGATTCCAAGCGTCCTCAGTTACCGTGATTGTCAAGCGCGCGCCAGCAACTCGCCGCGCTCGCTCTTGAACACATTCGTTCTTGACGAGCGCTGGCCCTACCCTGGGTAGCTCTCGAGCGGAAGGCATGGCGTGCATGGACCCTTGTTGGGTACTATTCCAGTCTCATAGAATTGTAGAAAGAAACAATGTTGAGAGTGCGCTCACTAAGCGAGGGGGCTGCATATGACGATGGCCTGGCATGCCGAATGTGCCGTATATAGCGGAGTCAATATACAACACTATCATTTCTACCTTAGTGCAAAAAAATCAATAATAAATCGCCTCCAGAACTTCAACAACAACAGCTAGGTATCCCGGTAGCAGGTCACTAGTCTTACATGTTAATCTACGTTTTTTTCCAGATTTTTATGTTTGTGCAATGACCAGAGCAGAGCCTGTTGAGGCTGGTCTACTGCAAATTCTGTCACACAGTGTCAAGTTGCTCAATGCAGCCATTCAACATCAAACATGCCAGGGCAATACATAGTTTAGCTCTCATTCGATCAATGGTAACGATCCCGTATTATCTCGCTTCCGAGCTGTTCGCCGATCAGGATAATTGCTCTATCCTGCACTCAATGGCCAGAAGCTCTCAATGGCGCCGTTGACTAGAAGTTCGCGATCCATCGGCCGTGCGGTCTTCTCGGGTAACGTATTTTGGCACGATTGGTGAGCTCTGATTAGATTCCTAGCCACTTCACAAATGAGGGGATTCCTGACTCTAACCATAAAAGCGATCGACAATGTACACAACGACAGTGACACATTGCTGCCTGCCAGTGGCGGGAGTCCGCCAGGCAGAAAAGGACCGTCGTTTACTTTTATGGTTAGAGCCCATCAGGTATTCCCAAGGCCTTATTTGTGAATGACTATTTATTCCGATCAGAACTCATAATGTAGTACTCACCACGGTTGTCAAAAACGTAACGCGTCAAGACCGCACGATATACACGCCGCCCGAAAAAGCTTTCTCGTAAAAAGGATGCGGTGTTGCCTTGTGGCGTCCCCGCGGGAATTCCAGCTAGAAAGTCCGGTGCTGCACAGTGAATATATCTAAACATGGTGGGTATTAATTTCTTGATCGCTCCGGGTCATCCGGCTAGACCCGGTGACCGATGAGGTGGGCGGAAAGATGAAGAACCAACGCACCCCTGTTGAGTACTGTCTTGATCTGGTAGAGCTGCTGGAAAAAATCAAGCATATCCTATAAAGCTATGTAGTGTCCTTATCAACAAGTCGAGCGGTATCTTTATGTCCGAACTTTTTTGCCAAGACGCTAATGACTAATCATACAATATCATTAGATCGTACCCCATTATAATGCCTGCTAATGCAAATTGAAGTGAATTAGGTAATTTTTTGCATTGGAATGCCATGATAATGAACTTATAATGACCCTTGTAATGCCCACATCAAGGTTAGCATGCCTTATAAGGAGTCGTAAGGGGGTCGTAAGCCGGCGGCATTAACATGGCGCAAAAAAAGTTGCGACATAATATTCCCTCGCTCAACTCACCCCGAGAAGCCTTGAGGACGAGATCGTGATGTGCGGTGGCCATCATGATGCTGATACTAATTAGTCCTTCAGCCGGATCTATTTTATTAGGTGCTAACAGTGTGCACCGAGCACGATCCCACGACTATGAAGGAGCCAGCTGCGGACGCCGAGAGACTGGATTTTCCCTCCTAGCCCATCATTGATTCATGTTCCACCCTCTCTTCTCTCTCCTCGCTCTGGCCGCCCTCATAGGCCCCAAGCTCAGCTGTGCTGCACATAGCGCTAGCTACATTCAAGTACCACTAACATCACTGACTCATCCGGGGTAGTTTCTGCCAGTGGACGGCGGCCAATTTGAGGGTGCTGGCACTCAACTTGACAGGGTGGTTTGCGAAACCAAAGCAACACAGTCACGGTGTGGAGCACCCGAAGGTCTTTCAATTGTCCGATGTTCACATTGATCCTCGTGCATTTCCACATCTGCTTCTTTGTTTCTTTTACTGACAAAGTCGTGTGTTTTGTCATGCCACTGAAGACAAGGCTAATTGTAGTTAGTACATGTACTGTTGCCAAAACACACCCAACGGTGCTCGACCAGATGCTTCTTCTTGCGTCACGCTACAAACCTTACTACTACTCGGTGGTGCGTTTCATCTTGATTACTCTGCGTGCCCTCGCGTCTCCAGATATTCACATCCACCGTTGCGGGGAAAGGAAACATTCATTTGCTGCCATACTGACTGTCTACATTGTTCATCTCTTGTCTAGCTTTACCAGTGATTCAATTTAACAGTCCTGTCGTCCTGCTATATATCGGGAGCACGAACACAAGTATGGTAATAGGGAAACACCGTCTGGCACGTATACCCCTGGTGATTCTGGCTAAATGTCATAGGTCGGTTCATTACAATACGAGTAGCGTGAAACCACACGATAGGTCCCCCAAGAAAAGGGTAGAAAAGTCACATCTATGTGAAGGGGGTGTCGAGATTTTGCGATAGTATATATTGAGGACATAGCTTGTCATCTAGAGTTTGTCGACTTCCACACCAGAGTCGCTAGCAGTATCGTCTGTGATCTTGGGCCTGCTTGCAGCCAGGCCGAGGGCGTTCTTATAGAAAAGAATGTTCCCTTCATCCTCGACGAACTAGAACATCGATCAGTAACTCCCAAACGAGATCGAGCGTCTGGTAATACCTTGCACTCTTTGAAAACTCGGTATACTTCTCTCCATCCACCAGGGGCTCCATCGAGAACGATGCCAGCTTGCTTCAAACGTTGACGAAGAGCATCAGATGCTTCCCATCTACGCGAGGGGCGTCAGTACCCAAATAATACAGGCAACAACAGGTTCTTACGCATTGTAATGCGGGATCTTGCTAGAAACATGGTGCAAGACATGAGTCTCAGAGATACCATTGGTTGCGTGAGCCCCAATCCAAGCCATGATCTTGCCACAATCGCCCAAAAGGTTACGGTCGAGCGTAGCCAAAGCACCACGAGGGAATGTAAACTCTGACGCACGGTAGTGAGGGAGAATGGGATCAGTATGTTGCAGGAACGTGATCAGCACCAGCCAGTGGTTGACCCTGAGATGGTTGATCAGTAAGTGAGGATTGTAGGTACATAGACACTCGCCATAAGTAAGGGACCAGGTAGAGGCGGAAGACGTCAGAGAAACCGAATTTGTAGATGGATCCGACGACTCCAGCCAACCACAGCAAAATTCCGATATCAGATATGATGATTGAGCCATATTGGTGAGGTGCAAACATAGCAGCATTCGGATTGAAGTCTGATCGGACTCAATAGAAGCAACCACGAAAAATGATGTGTCACTGACGGTTAGTGCCTGCAGGGTATCGCTTTTGACCAGAAGCGTTGCGAATCAGGTATGCTGGCCATCCCGCAAGCTAAGAGAAGTATGAACATATGGTAAGAGAATTGACGTTAGACACATACAAGATAACCAGCAGCACCGAGAGTGGCGCCGATCGGAGAATCGCCAACAGCATCCCAAAGTTCCTTTTTGACTTTGTCGCTTACACTCGATCCATGGATGTCTTCCTTCGTTGGATCAAAGGCAGGTAGACCGAGTTGGGAGCGAGTCTTGGGAACGAACACCTGATCCTGAGTCATATGACCGGTCGAAGCATGGTGCTTGGCGTGCGTGATTCTCCAAGAGTGATATGGAACACCTAATCTGGAATTTCAAATTCAAGAAGTCGTGTCAATCACGTGATAGTATGAAAGCGAGAAAAGGATCACATACGCAGAGTGGAGCACCCAGCCCACAGTGTTATTGATAAACTTGGACTCGGAGAATGCTTGATGGCCACACTCGTGTGCTATGACCCAGAGACCGGTTGCGAAAAGACCGGTCCAAAAACCGTACAAAGACCACAGTGAGAACCGGGCTACCGGGTAAAGAACGGGATGGGGCAAATGGATGACCTCCGGAGTAATGAAAGCGTCAAGGAACGTAGCAACCTTGTAGATACCACCAATGACGATACAGTCCCATGCGCTGCCACGAAAAATCACGCGTCAACAGGGTGGCACAGGAAGAAAGCAGACACCGTACATGTAGAGTGACGAACGAATGGCGGAGCGTTTGAAGCAGTGTGCACTGTACATTGCGACGAGCTCAGCTGATCGCTGTGAAAGACCCGGGAGTAGCGGTGAACTTACGGGATAGCACTCAACAAGTCTTTGATCGTGAGGTCTGGAATGATCACCTCGGTTTGCTTAATGGTCGTCACGCCATCCTTTGATGTAACAGTCATAGTGATCGTGGTCGACGTAAAAAGGCTTCCAGTCTATCCCAGCACCCCGCTGAACAAAGAAGAGTCAGAACGGAAGGGGGAGGTGTTAGGAAGAAGGTGAGGCGAGCTTTTGCAACTGAGACCGTTTTATTGGGGGAAAAATGCATGCGTCGGATTTGGCCGAATTACACGTGGAATATACTTATATGTCAACTGTCCGGTTACAGGACCGAGAAACAATATATGTTCGAACTTGGCAAGGTAAACCTGTCTCTCTGTCTAGGCTAAACTGGCTTGGATACGGATACTTAACTACTGGAAGTGTGTCCGTGCTACGTTGTTAGTACGACATGTTAGCGACCGTGATTGCTATCCATCGACAGGTGGAATGTTTGGGGCAATGTTAACGGCATACTTTTGAGGATCCGACATGAATGGAGCCAGTGTGAAAATGTACAATTTCGAAGATCAAACCCCACAAGTGGCATTAGCCCTGTCAAGCATATGGACAAAAGTTCAGCTGAGAGCTTGTAATCGTGCTGCTAGACCCTCAAGGAAGGCAAAACCATCCTTGGTAATCGTACGACTACTGCTCCTGTTCGTCACAGCTCCAAAGTCTGCTACCATCTGAGCGAGTGCTTTATTGTTTGGTGCCTTCGCTACCTCTAGCCTCAACCTCGCAACCAGATCCAATTTCACATAGGCTGGCTGAGGTTCGGCATCCCGATCTAGATCAACGGTACTCCGCGTTCGTGATGTTCGCATCGGTTGCACGAACGCTGCCGGATCACCGAGTTGCTTGTACAAGCCATCCAAGAAGCTGAAGCCTTCTATAGTAATCGTCTTCGACGTTCCTGTCTCCCTGAGGACTGTGGCAAAATCTGTCACAATCTTTGACAGAGCAGCGTTGTCTGTGGATTTCGGCAATGCAAGTCGTAGCTGCCAGAGTCGTTCGGATTTCTTGATGCGTATGGGCGTACGTGGTAGCGGGTTTTTCAATTGCTTAGGAGTTTGGCGCCCTCCCGAGGAATCACCAGTGAGATCAAGGACATCGTCTTCCTCTCTCGCACCATTAGGCTTCGCTACCTGTGTATCAGGTGTCGGCGTGTTCGTCTGGTCAGCGAGGGCTCGTCGGTTATTGAGCTGGAGCTTGGCAAGATCTTGGAGTACGTTTTCCATTTCTGAGCCGGTGCATGCAGGACGTTTGGGCGCTGATCGTGGGACCCGTTTTGACTAGGATTGATGTTCTTTCATCCGAAATAAGATCGCATCATGCAATAAACCATACCTGCTGGGGTGGCGGAGGCCAGATAAACTTGTGAATGTCCGTAAACCCATTCTCGGTAGCGAGTGCTCTGAACTCGCCCATCCAGTGTTCATAATCGGGTCTCTCAGCGAATTTCAATCGTCGGCAATACCTAAGGAATTCTTCAAACTCTGAGGGCATTCCGCGGCAAAGGTCCTCCGGGCGTGCAGATTGCTTAGCACGCTTTAGGCGCGTGTGCTGCTCGTCCGTTTTGGGTACGCCATTTCGAGTCCACGAAAGTCCGCCAGGGGTGAGAAGGTGGATGAGCATCAGTGCAACAGCTTCAAGGTCGTCCCGACGAGACGGAACTGCAATATAATTCATGGAGACGTATCGACCAGGAGAAAGGCCGGGACACTGACCCTTGCCTTTACAGTGGACGCCGACTGATGTGAACCAATAATTCCCGAGAAAATCCCTCGCTTGCTTTGAGTCGGGAATGTGACGACGAGTGAGGGGATCGATGTAGCGCTTAGAGAATCCAAAGTCGATCATGTAGATCATAGTGTCGTTGGGTGCAAGACCAATTGCACAATTTCCAAGCTGAATATCGCGATGGAGGACTTCCCGATGATGCATCGTCCGGAGTCGTGATATCTACAATGAAGCATGATCAACGGATTGAAACATGATAGATGTCCGGTGGTGCCACAGTACCACTTGGTAGGCAATCGAGCAGACACTCCGCAAATCTAACGTTTTCTTGCCGTTGTTTCGGTATATACTCTCTATGCTTGGTCCAAGCAGAGTGATGACAAGATAGTGCCATTTCCCTTGCACGCCAGAGGCGAATAGACTCGGCATGCCTTCTGCGCCTTGTAGCAATGGATAGAAATATTCTTCATATCGATTAGTGGGACACTCGTGGTTGATGTCTTGCACCTTGAGTGCAACCCAATCTCCACTGAACACGTGGTAAGCGCTGAAGATCGAGCCTACATCGCTTCAGGTGAGCAGAGCAGTGGCACTGGGGAAGAAGAACCACTAACTTACCAGAGTAACCAGATCCCAACCTTGTATGCAGCCAGTAATTACCTAGGCGGCGAGGTATCTCGTCAATTCTCTGATTCATGGTGCCGGCTCAAAACCAAAATGTAGGTATTTGGCGTTGCAGCCAGCAAGAGGTGAAGAAGTCGGGTTCAAGAGATATATGTCGTCCTCGAAATACGAACGTGCCAACACGAGGTCAACTTGCAATGTTCAACGCGTCGGTCACGTGAACAGAATACATAATTCGTCTACAGACAAAATTACACAACCCGTTACTCATACAGTGCTCGGCGGGAAAGAAAAACGGCACAGCGAATTTACAATTGCTTTCCTGATTTTTCAGCATGCTTGTTCGACAGCTCGGCGGCCAACTTGAGTGCACGAGGTGTATCATACTTGCCCATGACGACCTCCACGAACTGTATTTTTCCCGCGTTGCAGAATTGGGGATCGTCCAAAAGCTTTTCCAGTCCGGGCTTGTCGCGGACAGTATATGACCTCGACAACGTGCCATCGACATCCCCGAGGGTTGTAAGCAGCGACGTCCATTTCCTATTGTCACGTCAACATCGAAACCATATTCGCGATGGATGCCGTCACTAACCAGTCAACAATGTCATTATACTTCCTGTCCGCGAGTCAGGATTAGGTGCTAGATGAGAAAGACGCGGCTCACCTGTCCATGCCATGCAGGTTCCTCTCGATGTTGTAACCGCTATTGTTGATCAGGAAAACGATTGGGGTAAGCCGATGGTGGATCATGGTGGAAAGTTCCTGAACAGAGAGTTGTCTGGTGACTGATCAGGACACATCAACGTAAAAATTGCTGGACCTACATGCTGCCGTCGCCGATGAAGAGGATAACACGACCAAGTCCTTCGTCGCGGGCGGCAAGGGCCGCTCCTAGAGTACTTCCTATAGGATCTCAAGGTTACCCCGCCATCCATGCGTGTTTGTTCTAACCCCTTACCGACAGTCCAGCCGATGCTGCCATATAGTATCTGACTCATGAATACGGATTGTTCGGGCAATGGGACATCTAGGATGCCAAAATTCGAAGTTCCTGCCACCGCGATCGGTCCGGGTCATGCAAGCATGGAAGTAATCGCGCACCTGTCTCCGCAATAATCACATCGTTCTTTCTAAAGAATTTCCCAACTCGAGGCCAGAAGTAGGACTGGGTGATGTTATCGCCATGTTCCACGGGGACTTCCAGCTTGGGTCTAGGAACAACAAGTTCGCTAGCCTGATATCGGTGGTTCCTCAACCGAGAGGTGAGCTTTGGGAGTAAACACTTCATCCCAATCCCTGGGAAGTGCGCGTGGAATACGAGCGTGTGGTCAGAATGCAACTGAAAATGACTCAGAATTTCGCCAAGTTCAAATCCGAGTGTATTCATACCTCGATGGTGCGATTGGTTGGAATCCGATATGTGAACATCCCCGTGTTGAAATCCGATTTCAGCGCGCCAATGGACAATATCAACTTGGCATTTTCGACCACTTCCTTGATCGTGGGGTCACTGATAGAACCTATGTAAATCTTCGATGATCCGAGGTGAACGGAGGGTCGGAAAAAAGCAATGAAGACATACACCACCGTACCGATCGTACTCCTCACTGACTGTGGTTTTGCCCATGGGTGCTGCATATACGGGAAAACGGGTAGCAGTGACTAATTCTTTCACTTCATCCTGCACGTCGTGCCGAACTACGCAAGCGTCGACAAGGATAACAATGTTACTTTCAGCTTCACCAATGGCCTCGGAGATCTTATCCAATACGGAACCTTCCACTTCAGGGTCGTTTGGGGGAGGAGTGCGGGATAGTGGAACCTTCAATCGCTTGGCCGAGACTTTTTCAGATGCCATATCGCTTGGAAGTGTCAGGTAAACTGGTCGAGCCTGAAAACAGGTAAATGCCCGATTCAAATCAAGGAGTTGTGATACATACGCGGGTGATGCAGTCGGTGAGAATACGATCAACTTCTGCTCCAGCATGCGCCTTGTTCATCAGGGTTGCTTGGGATGTAGTTACCTGTTCTGCAGCCTTGGTGTAAACATCGAACCTGTCCTGACGTGAGCGACACTTCCATCTAGCTGCGCTTGTTGGTACCTTCCATCTCCTAGTGTGTGATGAAGCAGAGGTCTCGTCTTGAGTTGAACAGTGCTGGGTACCCCTACTATATGGAGGACCGGAACCATCTCGGAAAATGCTGGACCGGACATGAGGGTTGGACATGGAGAGAAGAGATGGTGTCGCCTCACCTCCCGCTATGCCATTAATGGCGCTCAACTCTCCAACACCGAACCTTGTAGAAAGGGTCAGAGAGATGGCAGGATGATCAGGATCTCAAGTACGTTGTAACAACCACCCCTATGCTGTGTGGCTTAATTCTTGCATACCCATCGGCAGCATACGCTGAATTGAGCTCGTTACTGCAACACAATCAGGCAGTGGACGTCGATGCAAGTAAACTCTATACCAATTCCCAATCCACTGGATCCTTGGATTATCTTCTATGAAATCCTTGAAGATGAATCCATCAGTACGACGACCAGGCTTAGCATCCACTTTTCAAGCGCACCAGGAAAGCTGAATTATGTGTTAACATCACCATGAACGCGACTGAATGGATTATACCTACGCATATTGAAGTCACCAGGCACACCAAAGACGGACTGGGGGGAAGACTGTCAATATCTCACAGTGCGATGAAGAGGGAGATATACCGTGACCCCAAGTTGTTCCAACCTAGTTAGAATGTAATCTGCAACGGTGATTTGTTCATCGTCTTTGCTCTCAACTGTGAGAGACTGCAGCTGATGGCGAAGAGTGGCGACCTCTGATTGAAGGTCGGTTAGAGTCGTTTGCATGGTGTTGGTTATGGAAGTTGGAGTTGGAGAGGCCTCCAAGGGAGAGGGGCCTTTTAACCACCGTGACATAGGGGCGGAGCGCGGGTCTACGGCAACCCTGTGAACGGAAAGGGCAGGCGCAGTCAACGCACGGCATGACGCGGGTGACACAATAGGTCCGAGAGACAGGCCGATCGCCTGGCGCTCCTCACAGGGTTGCCGTGTATCTCCGCCCAGCGCTGTGTAGCATGATCCAGCTCCTGAGTGGTCATTCTCTATCAGATGAGTCGGAGTCACTGGGGTATCCATGCGAGGAGCGCAGGCACGATCAGCCGCCGGCATGACTTTTTTTACCTGTAGATAAGTAGAGGGGTTTGCTTCAATGGTGGTACAAACGGCGTTGACGTCATCAGACTCATGCGCGCAGTATCAAACAACTTTCAAATTTGCTAAACGTCGATAAAATCGCTTACTTACAGTAGTCTCTCTAAGTCGCGGTCTTCTTGCGTCCGCAGATTGGCCCAGTGACTGACTGTTCCTGTCAAGGCTGTGGGCAAGCGATAAACCCGTCGCCACCCACAACTTCTTGTACACTGCGGTCGCCGCCGTGTTACCTCCGAGCACTGTCTGCTCGAATAAGTGCTCGCTGAGCTTCAAATGCATTCATGATACATGAAGATCCCAAAAGTCCCAGCATCCCTGTTCTTGGGCCCGGACACGTTGATACTACATTGCCCCACAAATTCTCCCGTATCTTTCAGAACAACCGAGAACCACATCGTCGAACCCTCCGCTTGTGCCTTCAAAAATTATTTGTACGTTGTTGGACGAGGTACGACAGGCTCTCCCGTGATGAACCGCTGGACCCGAACATCGTTGCAAATGGAAAGTAAATGTTCAACGTCGTCGTAGAAACCACGGAAGAGAAGACGACTCATCAGAGGAAAACATGGTAAGCTAATTGCAGAATTTGAATGCAATGGGTTTGATGAAATCGATGGAGCTGGACGTCGTCGCGCTTAAATCACCAGGTACCCATAACGGACACGGGCCGTCGTCACCGAAACACGTATTGCAGGGTACAGCGGGTCACATTGGGTGTCATGTACCTCAGACCCATTCCGAGTCCGGGACCTTTAGTTGCGTGGACTGGTATCTCACGCGGTAGTAACAGGAGGGAGAGGATTCCCGTCTACGTTTATCGTTTCCCCCAGTGAGTTGCAACGTCTCTTCTGATCTTCCTGCTGTCCAACGTCATATGTTACATCTCGCTCACAGTTTCTTGTGCAGGCAATTGCCACTCCGTTCCCCTCAAAGACTGACGAGGGCACTTTTTGGAGGCCCGATGCCATCCGGTCACGAATTTCGACACCTCTATCCCACAGCCCGTCCCCGAAAGCTTTGGATGCAGTGCAATGCCAAAGCAATCATCCCCATTCTTGAACCACGACGCTGCATTATCCCACGAACTCGCAGAACTAGCGTTGGGTACAATGGGATTGTTTGTGATAAGAGGTTGTACTTGGGCGTTATTGTGTAGTGCGATGAGATCGTCATCTTCGAAGGCGCGAAATCAAAAACGATCGGTTGGAAGATAAGAAAGGCTTTGAAGATGGGGTCAGAGGGAACAAGACGATTTCCGAGAGCTTCAACACGGAAGGGCTGCATTTATATTGACATCAAGTAGTCATCGACAGCCAAAGGGATCCCGGCATTTGAATTGGAACACCTAAGGAATTGTTGGCTGGCACTAGTGAAAAACTCATACGGTTGGTTGGGCAGTGTCAGCACGGGGATTAGAGAAGCAATGGAATGCTGTATTTTGGAGGTGTGCATGCATCGTACCATATCATAAATCAACAAATCATGGGCGACCATGGAAAGAGCATGCAGCGGGATATGCGAGGAATGTCGGGGGACCACACGTTTATTCGTCGTCTTCCTCCTCACCCTCGTCTTCCTCCTTCTCTTCATCGTCCTCGTCTTCCTTCGCGGCCTCAACCACAGCGGTTGCGATTCGGTCCAAGTCGCGTTGACCGTCCTGGCTAATCCTCCGGCCACCGTTATCGGTCTGCTCGAGGACACCGATCTTCTCCAGGGATTGGCAGATCTTGCGTTGGACGGAAGCGGAAGCGTCGGCGTGGTGCGAAGGACGGTTACCACGTCTGTTGCGGCCACCATGTAGTTTTATGAGTTTGCCAATGCCGACGTCTTTGCGAAGGTAAATGTGGCGTGCGATGGCAGCTACCGTTGAAGGAGACATTGAGCGGGGGACATGTGGACGCGGTTTGTGTGGTTACCTGCACGAACGTAGTACCAGTCGGGGTCATAAGGTGCAAGCTCTTTGAAAGAACCGGTTTTGACGAGATCGACCCATGTTGGCACCTCGAGCTTGCCGGAGCGCTTGAGATGGGATGCGTACGCTGTGATGAAGGCTTCTGCGCTGAGCAGGGTGAGCGCGTGGGTGGGTGGGGAGGATCTGTGAAGGCGCACCTGATGTCTCTTACGCCTGGCATGGTGGGGGGAGCGGTGTGTACAGGGAATTAGAGTTTGGGGTTGAGTTTGAATTCAGCCACCGACTGTGCAGTTTTGAGATGAGTCAGCTAAGCCACGCGAGATTATCAGCGATGGTACACTCTCTTCCGCCAGAGCTGCTCATCGAGATATTCGTGTCCTGTGCGCGCACTGGCCCTCCGCTGACGCCCCTCGTCATCTCCACCGTCTGCAGGCTCTGGAGGGCCGTCTCTCTCGCCTCTCCCCGGCCATGGCAGCTCGTCCTCGTCGACAAATCCTGCCGCCGCATCTCCTCCATAAAGGCACAGGCCGAGCTGTGGATCGCCCGCTCGGCGCCCCTCCCCTTCAGCGTCGAGCTCGATCTCGCCGACTTTGAGCGCCTCCTCCCCATCATGTCTTGTTTTCTCCCCCACTTGTCTCGTTGGTTGGACTGCAGACTGTCTTTTCAGGGCCGCACAACCCACACCAGGCTCTCCGATCTCACCCTCGCCGCCCCTCGCCGCGTTCTCCACCACCTCGACGTCCGCCTCAAGGCTCCCTTTGACTCCGACGGAGACGACGACGACAACATCTTCTCTCACGGAACGAACAGGTTCCGACATGTATCCATGAAGATAACAGCCTCCAGTCTCCCCTCACCAGAATTTATCAACCCCCTTCACTTCACCTCTCTCGACATCACAGAGTCCTCCTTCTCCCACACTGTCCGTTCCCCCGAGCTGCTCAGCTTCCTTGCCCGCTGTCCCAATCTCGAACACTTTTACCTCCATGGCGTCTCATACGAGGAGGGCATCCTGTGCGCCTCGCCAATCGTCGTCTCCCTCCCACGATTGCACACCCTCTTATTGGACCTTATCTGCATCCAGCGCAGCGTCCTCTCACATCTCCACCTTCCCGCACTCAGAGAGCTTCGTCTTCGTCATTTAAACATGGACGTCTCTCTCCATGGTTACCACGTGCAAGAGCACGGCGACAGCGACGACGAAGCCCACGACTTTTCCCAGTCCCCCTCGAGCGACCACCACTCCGGCATGGGTCTTCGGAAACTCATCCAGCGTTCCCGTCCGCCCCTCGAGGTTCTCGACATGGATCTTTCAGACATGCGCACAAAGGACTTTAGATGGGTTTTCGATAGACTGCCACACTTGAAGCAGTTCTCCATCGTCGGTTCCGACTTGTCCAACAAGGTCGTGCAGCTCTTCAAACCCGAACTCATCCCCGGGTTCGGCGATGGTCGTTGCCGGGTCCGTCTTCCACAGCTGACGACTCTCAAGCTTTTTGGCTGTCAGCAATTTTCAGGAGACGCTTTGGTAGAGGCGCTCAGCGCTCGGGTCGTTTACACAGACGCAGCAACGCCCAACGAGACGCTCGCGAATGTTGTCGTATCCGGATGCCACAACTTTACGACCAATCATGGAATTCAGCTCTCGTGGTACCTGCACGAACGTTTACATTTCTCGTAGGACCACACTTGCATGACCTATTTTTATCTGTATCCATCCTCCCCTCATTGTTGTTATCCATATATTGTATATATGAACGTAGTGGACCTCGGCTCTCTCTCGCACTTGTACTTTACCTCGCTTTCCAGACAATGTCAAATACAGTATCGTGTATATTACAGGAGCTACCTATTATCACCTGAAGGAGATCTCACGTGTATTATGCCATCCTCGTCACCCAGATTCACGGGAAACCCATCGCCGAGACCCTGTCGGTTTGCCGATTCTCGTAGGAGATGCCGCACGTCTGCAACATGACGATGATCGCCCCGCCAAACCCCGTCCTCGTCGCGTTCGCCCCAGTGAAACGTATGGAACGTATCCACCTCATAGCCCTCCACCCATTTCTGCCTCACAAACGACGCATTAAACGGAGGTTGGTAAATCCACCACTGTCACGTTCAAAAACGCGCCATCGTCAACCGGGAAGGCGGAGAGAAGCAAAGGGGAAGAAAAAAAAACGTCACGTACGTGGTCCACGAACTGGATCGGTTCCTCAGGGGGAACGACGAGATGGACGGTCGTTGGCGTCGCGATCTCGAGGAAACAACCGGTCTCGAGGAAGAGCGCTAATACATCCATGAATGCCCTGCGATGACGGCCTGGGATGTACAGCGTGTCCGCGGAGCCACCGATGAGCCTCGTCTGCCCATTGTTGAGTTGAGCGAGGTGCGCACGCATCTCCTCGGGTACCTTGTGAAACGCGTTCATGCATACGGACACGCCAACGTGGGGGTCGCTGGAGTGAGGATAGTCAATACGATGACTACGGGGGGTTATCGGTGCGAGACTTACCCCCACCTGAAATCCGAGAGTGTGTCTATTCAGTCGTGCAAAGTCTCGAGTGTTATTGTGACTTACCACCAATCAGGGCCCCAGCCCCTCCATGTTTCTGTGAGATTGATAGATGTATCGGGAGAGATCATCGCAGGAGGGGCGTGTCGGCTCAAGTTCAACCCGGATTCTGCAAGGTCACCAAGGGCCGGATTTGGAACAGGCTGCCCCCAAGGAGAATGATACCAAAACAAGCTTTGATTGAATTGCTGGAGTCGGGGAACATTGAGGAGTGTATCAAAAGGCACCCAAAGATAACCATCGTAACAACCGTATTCACGCAGAGCTGTATAGAGCATGTGGTGCGCCATCTTTGCCAGTGATGAGTGATTGCATACTCCCCGCACTGACAATGGTGTGCACTCACCCGCCCCGCCATCCTGTAGAAAAGAGGATCGCTGAGATCCTCTTCCGACTGGAACGAGTCAACGAGGACATCATAAGAATGCGCAAACCCCTTGTCCTCGCGAGTTGCAGGACCGATATAAACGATCTATACCACTCATCGTCAGAACAGATCCTAACGTACTTCAACCGTGTCAACTACTCACGTTCGGGAAATAATCGGCATACACTTCTTTATGAAAGTCCAGGTTACCATCATACCGAGCGTGGCTAAAAAAAACGACGAGCAGAACGTTGCTGAAATGAGTATAATCGGTGATCGTCTGCGCGTGTGTTAGACTTGATGATTCTGGCACACGGCAGTCGGAACGATCTTTTGATACACCAGATATCTTTCCCCACATGGAAGACAATTCCGAGGAATCAGTCCCAGAGTTCTGGGATATGACGACGACAATGTGTCCCAATGCCACCAAAGATACCATCGCAGCTGCAAAACATCCACGACGCTGTTGTCCATACATTAGTCGATAGAATCCCAATTTCAGAATAAGAGGCTTACAGAAACCGAGAGATCGTGCCGTTGCTCGTCCGTGTGTAGCCCGTAAAGAACGAATGTGCCAGCTCCCAGAATGCCGATCAGACAGCCGAGAAACCCGGAATACGGGGCCTCGTTGAACTTCCACGTATCAACAGTAATTAACAAGGTCGACGCCAGGGAAGCAAGAATTCCCTGACTGATTGCACCATACTCTGTGAAGTATGAAATCTTATATAACCACGACAGTGAATGACTAGTCACTCACGCTGTATAATGAATATCGCTACGATGTCTTTCGCAGCATCAAGCAAAGGTAATGGTTGAAGTGCATGTATGAAAGGATTACGATATGGATGCGAGGCGCTATATGATGGATGCAGTAGAAACAATAAAGAATGTACGAGGCACGATTGCGCGAACATCACAGTGTTGATGAGATGAACGGATGACGAATGGTGAAGCCCATAAACCTAGTTACCAATGCTATTAGACAGCTTAAAGATGGTAATGGGCTACGAACCACGTCAACGAGAGATATCCATATCGAATTGCAAAGAGCAAACGCAACCAAAAGACTGTAGGGCGGGAGTGCTGAGCCAACAGCATCCTTGTGGGAATTGATCGATAACTTAGCCGCACTGCGCAGTCACGCTTTCAAGGTTCGCTTACCCTAGTAATGAAGAACCCTGCAAACTGATATCATAGTGAGCTTGGCATTCTAAGCGACACATAGGGGACATGTCACGAACTTGGAGGACAGCCGCATGCCAGAAAGGGGAAGGGAAATCTCTCCAGGACATGATTCGTAGAATAATGAGGATGCCGAGAACTGTCACAGGAAAGGCCAAGTACAGCGTAAAGGGGTCGACGACCTCCCGAGTCCTGAAATCCTATGGGAACATTCTCGGTAAATGCATCTACGGACTCTAGCCAAGTGCACATACGGTACGAGCGCGGAGAGTGTAGATAAAGCCGACGACGAGAATAGACAGGGTCGATCGCAGGTTTCCAAGGGTTAAAGCGACAGGATATGGTTCTCGGCAATTAGGATAACTGCTGGAGACCGGGGACCCTTCTCCGAGCTCGTATAAGGGTACATTACACGCTTCGAGGTGTGTTTCAGAGGGACCCCAAGCGATGCTTGATAAGGAACGTGCGCCTTGGAGCTGCTGGCAGACGAACCAAATGGATAGGGAAAGCACAGACTTGATGAGGTCGCTTGCAGCGAAGTCAAGGCTGTCTCGGTGTGCTTGAGGTTGTCCTTCATTCCTTCGTACAGTCTCCGCCAGTATCCACAGCACGAGGAAGGTGACCTACAACCGTAACTCGAGCGCTACCACCTGCCAGAAAGACAATCTGTACTCACCACCAATGATGTCCCTGGCCATGAGAATACACGAGGAGCAAGACTGATATCGGGCATTGACAGATAAAGCCCTAACGTGCTCCGTTACCTCGGGAAAGCCACAACGAAAGTCTGAGGAATTTGTGTGAAACTCAAGAAGTCGAGCAGAGCCATCGAGTTAGGTCACATTGGATGACGTTATAACCCTGGTTCATGAGTTCTACTAGACTTACATGTTTAGGTTACATCCAATATATCGATACAATATAAACGCAGATCGTCACGCTCTCTCATACACGCTTTTAGTGCACCTGTGTACCGTTCACCCCGTTCATGTCACACCATTAACAGCCCCGGTGTTACCAACACCGCTAAACTTGATTTCCTTAATACCGTTTGTCACAGATCCCGCCGCATTCCGTGTCACAAGCTGTCTGCGGGCTCGCACACCTTCCCGCAAGCGATCGAGAGCTGGAACGGTCATCTCCCATGACAGGCATGCGTCAGTTACGGACTGTCCATACTTGAGTCCGGCTGGTCCGGTGAGTGGAATGTCCTGTCGTCCTTCGACAAGGTTGGACTCGAGCATAACACCCATGATACATGCAGACGTGTCCGCAGAAGACAATTGTTGCACCTCCGAGAGCATGGAGAGTCAGCTGGGGAAGCAAAAAAGCAGGCATCTACTCACAATGTCCTCGACGACCTCCACTTGCTTTCGGTGCTGCTTTTGACTGTTTCCGTGACTACAGTCAATCTGCGCGCGGTATAAGATAGAAATAAGTTTCTTGAGGACTCAACATTTGCTTGAGGACTCAAGTGAGCCTTACCATAATCTTGCAAGGCAGCCCAGCCTTGCCGAGCTTTTCGTAGCAATCTCGCACATATTCAGCAGCATAGTTGGGCCCCTTTGATCCTCCTCGAAGAATGACATGGACATCGGGGTTTCCCTACTCGATGTGAGTACAATGGAGGGGACAAAAAGGGAGACTTGCCGCGGTTTCTATGATGCTGCTCAGCCCCTCCTTTCCGACACTGAGAAAGACATGACCGCTTCGAGCTGCTCTGCAGGCATCAATTGCAATCCCTACAGAGCCGTCAGTGGAATTTTTGAACCCGGTCGGCATGGATAGTGCCGAAGCCAGTTCTCGATGAACTTGTGATTCAGTCGTTCGGGCACCAATTGCCCCCCAAGAGACCAGATCCGCGGTATATTGCGGTGAGATGGTGTCTAAAAATTCGCAACCAGCTGGCAAACCCAGCTTGGCAATGTCGAGAAGTAACCCGCGGGCCATGCGCAATCCCTTGTTGATCTGGAAACTCGAGTTCATGTCTCTGACAGCGAATAACATATAAGGAAAGAGCGCAGAATGGATAAACATGGCGTACGGGTCATTGATGAGGCCTTTCCAGCCCAGCGTTGTCCGTGGTTTTTCAAAATATACACGCATGATGATGTGGAGGTCATCCTTGGCGCTGTCCGCATACTGTTTCAGCAGCTTTGCATACTCGATTGCAGCATCGACGTTGTGAACAGAGCATGGGCTATAGGCATCGCATGAGCGACGCGACCAACCGAACTGCGTGGAAGATGCCCTACCCGACCACAACCATCAAACGGTCATCGTCTCCGCGGATTATGTTCTCGGTTGCGCGACGTCCCTCTAGGATGGTGTTCGCGGAGAGGAATGTCCTAAATCATTTACGTGGTGCGTCAGCGAGCGAGAGTGGGGAGGAAATCACCACTGACAATGGTTGGTCCTCCTGGAGAATCTGAGGGGGGATCAAGGGCCTGGTTGCTTTGACACGACGGTTTTCGAGTCGTTGAAGAGCATCTTTGTAGGGGAGAGCCATAGTGAGATCCACTGAAAAAGACGGTGATGAAACGATCTGTTGAAGACGAAACGATCAACCGAGAGTATGTTGGGACGTACTTTCTCATGAAAGCGGGTTATATAGAGATTTTGGGAGGTCGACGGGGTCAATACCAGATACTGGGATCCTTCGGTTCAGAATGGGGCAGAGCTTGATAAAAAAAGTGGAGAAGGATTCCGGGACTGTCAAGTTACTGGTAATTGATGAAACCCGCGGTCAAGAAGAAGTTCCACGCCACGACCAGTGCGCACGTGCTTCAACTTGAAGTTTACAAGTCCCCCGTCTCTCTTTCAACTCCGTCCACTTGTTCCCCCGTTCAGTATGGATTTTTCACAGTTCAACGCCTCGGAACAGGCGCACATGACAAAAATCATCGAAAAGAAACAGGTATGAGAGAATACTACTCTCAAGGCCCACCCGCTCATTGGCGCGTAAATTTAGATGCAAGACTTCTTGCGTCTCTACTCTGGCCTCGTGGAGAGATGTTTCAATTCATGTTGCAACGATTTCACCAGCAAGGCGCTCTCCTCCAAAGAGGTTCCGCCGTCGCCTCCTTCCATCCTGTCGTTCGAACTAATGCCACTTATAGGAGCAGTGTGTCCTCAATTGCTCAGACAAGTTCTTGAAGCACTCCGAACGTGTTGGACAACGCTTTGCGGAGCTGAATGCTGGTACGCCGTTTCTCGGACATTTTGTTCGCTCTGCTCATGGCATTTTCTCAGAGGCAATGACCCCACCAAAACCTTGAACTATCCCGCCGGTCTCCGAACGGCATCCCCAGAGCACGACAGCTCGGCTCCGACGGTTGCTGACTTGATCTTGTAGCGTGGTAAGATCCCCATCAACCATGCGCTCGTTTGAGAACGCGTACAGATGTTAGAGTAGCCTCGCGCTTCTTGTTGTCATATCGCTCACATTTTACTCGCGAGAAGGTTTCAAATTTTGTCGATGACTCTTGAAGATTCCACTAGCCTGAAGGTCAGTATGCTCAGTATGTGCGAGTTCCAGAACGCGTTCCCCGGATTTTTGAAGGCACCTCAATCCAGGGCCGTTGTAATATTGCCGTGGTTCCGTGCCACTGACTTCACGGTACTCTGTTGTCGAGGAGTGTCTCCACTGAACAAACCGGGTTTGAAATTTCGCTGCATTTGCGGCTCAACCTGCGTGCGCGGACACAGTCCTGGGAATTGTATACTTCTTGTGAAGTCACTTTGATGGGATCCTGTTTTATTGATCTGGGAACGACCAAGGCCTCACCCCAGGCCTCGCCTTCACTTTCCTCAGAGGGCTGTGACGTGGGTCATGAACAATATCAAAGATGGACACCCACTTCGAGTTGGCAAGTGCCATCCAACCATGATCAGTTTCTTTCTCCCATGTAATTTCCGTTGCAAAGTCCCACCGCAGTGCGTGGGGCAAATCGTCTACCAAGTATGATGGTGACAGTTGAACTTTCGCCTTTTCTCCCGCAGAGTCGACGGATCGGTTGTTTCCATAGTGAAAGGTAGCCCAGGTTCAGTTCTTCGACGAAGTATTCCCGGAAGCAAACAATTGGTATATATTAACAAAAAGTCAGTCGGAGGCAATCACTAGTCTACCATCGTAGGTCCGGTTTCATGGTACAGTGAACCTTATCCCCCTCGGACCCGGGTTAAATGTCTTACCTCGGATATCAGGCATTCACACTTAACCAGAGTTTGAGCCAGATATTTCACTGCTCTTTTCTGTCGATCATCGATCATCATCAGTGTTATTTCGTCCGTGTGAGATTCTGCCAATGCAATGCCTAAATATAGGATGATTTAGGGGATCTGACCCCATTCCCATTAGCCACTCGCCAGTCTTGTTACAGGAGTATCCCCGTCTCTGAACCCGTTCTCTGAGAATGGCTCCCCAACACCCACTCATCGACAAACCTGCACCGTCCTTCTCGATACTGGATTCAAACGGCGAGGTATTTAAATTCCCCCCTGAGCAGGAGGGCAAGCGCATCGAGAAACCAATCGCATTGTTCTTCTACCCTGAGTCTGGTAAGCGGTGTTCCAAGGCATGCCTTTCCATCTCGTGCGGATCTCAGGGGTTTCCGATGAACAGGCACATATGGCTGTACCCGTGAGGCCTGCTACTTCCGTGATGCCGTGGCTGGTGTGTGTTGTCTCTTCCCAAGAAATCATCATACTCCGCTCACTTTCCATGTATCAGAAAACGAAATATATAAACGTTCCGACGTTCTGGTCGTCGGCGTCAGTTCCGATCCGGTGGAGAAGCAGAAAGCATTTGTTGAAAAGAACAAGCTCTCTGTGAGGTTTCTCTTGAAAATGCAAGTCATGGCGGGGTGACGCTCATTGGTTACCCAGTATCCTGTCTTGAGCGATACAGACCAAGCTGCACACAAAGCGTACCAAATTGGGCGGGGGATGTTGGGACTGACTGAAGCTCGTATCACGTTCGTCATTGACCGTAAGGGGATCGTCAGGTGAGGTGTCGTTCTCATCCCCTTCCGGCCCGCTCACGCATAACCCACTCGTTAGGGGTGTACTGAGTGCCGTGATGAGTTTCGGCGGTCATGTAAAGTTCGTTGCCAAGGAGCTCGAGAAGTTGCAGGATCCTGACGCCACAGTGGCCGGAGGTGATCGGGAACACGCTACACCTCCTGTGGACCCCTCTGAATCGGCGGAGAGGGATGAGCTGGGTCGAGTTGCACAAGCGGTTAGTGCTTGACGTGTCTCTTGCCGAAAATTATTGCATCCCTCGTGTTGACTTTGCTAACTACCGTTGATATGTGGGGAAATCATCGAAGCCCCGTATTCCGCGTTTCTCCGTTGTCTGATCGCCGATCTGTACTTGTAACACTTGAACACATTGCAAATATTGTCGTTACCACTTCCCAGAACCCGGACGGATTTGCCCCGCTCACGGGGTCGTATTCCGTGTAGCAGAGCTGTTTCGAGATTTCTTGGGCTGCTCCTTAACCCGAGAGTCAATGGCACGGCTGCCAACACGTTGGCTTCCTCGCAACTCGGGATGGTTCGCTCTCTCACTTTAACGGTCTGAACATTAAAAAATCGCTCGAGGAATCCTGCCTTCTGACCTACGCAAATCGAAAGCCACGGGTATTAGTATGGGGATTACCCATTGGACGTGACATCGATATTTGACATGCATGTACCAAGTCTCAAGTGTACACATGACTTTGTGGGAAGACGACGGCAACGTGTGAGATGTCTACCTAGTGGCACGCCTGCAAAGTATCTCCTTGAGACAGCATCCATCATCAGATCATTGGGGGACTGGCCATTGATTAACATCTGACTCACCCAACCATACAAAGTCGAATTTCACCGAAGTCAGCTTCGCGTGCCGCGGCCGTTGCAGATACGTTCGTGTATTAAAAACAAGGCGCGAACTCAGTCGCCCGGCTAACCCTCGTGTGGGGTAGTCAAACCTTCGATACTCACCCCTTCCTCGGAGCACTCCGTGGCAGAGAACTTCTCCGGTGAGGTCCTGTTCATACTCTTATGTTAGGTAACAATCAGGCAATTTCCAGACCTTGCCAACTTGAAGCGTACTGTACGTTCCTGAAGTGCATCTACTTGGGGAGAGCACGTTTCAACTTACACTGAATCCGGGTTCCGGAACCATGACTCGGAATCATCGGACGTCCTCGTGAGAATCCTAGCGATCAACAAGTATATCATCTCACGATGGTGCAGCTTAGATTGTCGCCGTGTAAAAGTTGAAACGTTCGTGTCAGGTGGTCAAAGTGTAATGAAACACTCCAGAGATCAACGTTTCGCAATCGGCTGCAATCATCGGGCATCGGGCCGTATTATCCCTTAGCGCACCCCTCAGCAGCTTTCCACTCGTGTTCTTCGGGATGACATCCACAAACTCGACCACTCTGGCTAAGACTGAGTTTGGTAACGAGGACGATAGACATATTTCTGTCGTCAGTCTGAGTGGAACCTCAGAAGACCATGATTTACGAACGCCGCAGAAGAAACTGAAATGGGTCTAGCAATGACATAGGTCAGCAACCTCCATGGAACACCCGATTAAATTGGCGTACAAGTCACTTAGTGCGACGATATTCCAGCATTCAGACCTTATGTCTGCCCGTTTCCCCGCTGTAAATTAAGGAACGCCACCTTTGTCTTTCCTCCACCAGGATGTAGCACACGTTCTTGGAAAGTCGATGTACTGCCTAGCCCCTCGCCTATGACGTCCTGAACTGTGGTTTGTGCGCCATACGAAGCACCGTCGACGCTAGATGGTATAGTATAATACTTTCCGCAGGCAACTTGGCAGCCTGAGCTCGAGTGGCAGAAAAGGCTACAGACAACGACTTGGGGTGAGTGATACCCTTGGTCGCCTGTATCTGATACGCGAGTCCGTCGGGAGTGAAAAGAGCATTCGCGCCACTGTCGTCCTTAATTTTCACCCGTGGAAAGACAGAAAGACACTTACGACATGATAGCTCCCAATCTCTGAGCTGCTCGGACGACAATGAGGTAGTCTACGCACACGTCGGCGACAACAGAAACGACGTACCGGCATGATATCAAGACTTGTGTTGACGTTCAGTGTACCCGTCGACCAGCGACAATTCATATTCCATACTGAGCAACATTGTCTTCCTCTACACAGGGACGCCAGCGCTGATGCACCAACCGAGGATAAAGCATATATTAATGCCAAATCTGTGTTCCAACCCATTGGCTAAGCCAAAAACTTGTCTACATATCTGATTGGGTGGGAAATAGGATTATAAGCCGAACGACGTAGTCATGGTGCAACCTTGAATGGACGTTTATGCTGATGAGTAGTTGAGGTCTTACCTCTTCGTAACCCAACGTCCATCCCATGTGGTCCATGTTCGTGGATAGGCTGGAAGGGATACTGAGAATCTAGAATGAAATGTACGAGCGTCAGGTTGTTCAGATTACGAGGGAGCTTTCCCGTGGGAGAATCAAGTTCGGCCACTTATCAATCACGAAAGGACCGCATCACTCACTACATGATACATATGTCTGCGCCATTTACGTGCCCATCATACGGACCGTGTTTGACACGCTCGGACCACCTTAGACTGCCAGTAGAATATAGGAACATCCAGAGGAACAGGACAGGTTAATGATGATTGGCCAACTACAACATAATTACAGCTTAGGGACTCACATATGATCATTTATGTAGACGTAAGGGAGTCGAGTCTCTCCGCTGCTGGTATTATATAATAAGTTACCCGAGTGGAATGCTGTAACCGACACGATCCCCAAACCTCTCGTCGTGAGCGCTCCTCGTCGTGGACAGCGAGATCCAGCCCTGCAACGAAGCATTCGACACGTCGCTCGTTCCACCAACGAACAACATATTCCGTCTCTGCGTCCTCGGTATTTTCCATGGTCTCTCGGAACAACGCTTCCACGGGCTCGCATCGCTGGGCGTACCATCCATGACGTCCTTCACTGCCCACAATGCTTGTGGAAGTAACGCGAGAGGGAGGAAGGGCAAACCCGAAATCGGAGCTAAATGCAATCGGTGTCGTCGATGGCTGGTGACAACTCTTTGCACATTGCAAGGATCGAGCTGATACACGGTCGTGCGAGTGCAGGATCCGGTTAGAAACACACTCTTGACAAGCACGGAAAAAAGGAGACAGTTACATCACATTTAATCTCCCATTGAAAGAGTTCTGTGTGACCGTTAGATTGATCCTAGGATACAAATGAAAAGCGGCAGTTACCTCGAGTAGGCTCTGGAGATACTACCATGCTCTCAATGAATGCGGAGTCCAACACGAGTGGACCATCCGGACGCGCCGAGTCATCCTGGACAACCCGCTTTGAGCGCGACGAAAAGATTGCCAGCACAACATTGTGATCAGACACAAATTCCCCCCGGTGTGTTGGAGCGTTGGCAGCGGCGGCGTCGTGAAGGATGGTCTGTGTAGATGGCTCAATAGCGCGGCGTAGCCTAAGGGCACGGTCGGAAGACAACAATCAAAGCGACTGAGGAGTCCCAGCTCACGAGTCACGACCTCGCAACGCGTCGCTGCCGTTTCGGGCAGCTTAGTCAGCACATTCGACGCGACCCGGGGTTTGCCGCGAGCAATCCTTGGACGTTTTTGCAAGTTGTGCAACAAGCTGTGTGCCCTGCACAGCTTGTAAAAATCCCTGATTAACCCCACCAAAATTGTCTCCCTTGCTGCACCTTTCCTAACCACTGTACCCTGCTCGCTGCCTTAGCCATGGTCCAGACATGCCACGGGTGTCATGGTTATTCAGACGATTACAATGAAGCCAACCTTAAGCGCTGCGCTGGCTGTCGAAAAGCTTATTATTGTTCAATTGCCTGCCAGAAGGATGACTGGGTTTGTCACATATTCGACTGCAAACCCCGTCGTCCAATCAATACCGCCGACTATCTAGCGCTAGCAGTCCGACAGAACCTGCTTCCTGAGCACCCCCAGACCTGTGTGGATTATGGGTTCAATCGGGCACTCACCGCCGAATAAAAAACAATGTTGTTTGGCTTGTATATCGGTATGTCTACAGCGTCGTTGATGCGACCTTTCCCAACATGTATACAGGCTTGATTAAATATATGGAGATTCCACCCAAAACCATCCATAATTGGCGTGTTCGTGGGGTGATGGTCGATGAAATAAAAATCGCGTTCCACAAGCTCCCAGAGGGTTCAAGGGGTGGCTACTTTTCCTGGTTCTTGCAGAACGAACACGTCATTGCACTGGCAGGCCAGCCCCTTTCTGAGGAGGCGTCGCATGACCGTGCCGATGCCATGCTTGTGCGCGCTTGGAGATTCACAGGAGGTAGTGAGAGAGATTCTCCAGAGGAGATCAGGGCTGCCACCTCACGCAAACCTGAACATGAACGAGAATGTCATTGGCTGTATGTACTGCTCTTATCTAAGTGGCATCCGTCCCCAGATCTCGACCTCTGGGTGATTTCGGATTCGCATCATGCACATCACAAGAAGAGGAAATGGAGTTGGGTGCTCGCTACCAGCAATTGATCACCATGTGTACTTTCAGACTTCTGCGATGCATATCGTGCTCGTTGCTTACTCCATCTTTTCCATTCCAAGGGACTGCAAGTGAACGACCACGGCCAACTCCGGGACCTCCTTTGCGCGGACTGGAAGAAATCGGTATGGTACCTCAAGCAGTCCATCACACAAGAAAACTCTACCAAGGAAGAGCCTAGTATGCATCCTGCGGTCATGGTGGATTACGGTTTCATCAATTGTAGGAATGATTCTGAAAGGCGGCAGCTCAAGAGGGTGTATAAGGCTTTCTTTGACAGCCCCAATGGAGATCCGTTAGCGCTTCATGAAGCCGCGATCAAAGGGAACATACACGGCCATGTTTCAAAAGTCGTGCGGGGTCTTCGGGACCCAAAGTTCAAGCGGCTCATGGAAAACCCGTACCCTCTTCCAGACTTGTGACCGGCCAACTACAGTACTCGGGCTATCTCTTTGCCCTTGACTGTAAATTACACCCTGTACAACCTCCCGTATACTTTTGTTTTTGTTTTCCTCCCACAATGCAAAAATTGTGCCTTTGACATTGTATGGCCATCGCTTGAGAGTCATGTGGCCACTAGTACTATCCAGGCAGGGGTTTCTTCGACGGGTCATACTTTGCAGTGAATGCGGGAGGTTTCGGCTGTGCAGCGGTCGCCGGTCACCGGGCCAGACCTGGATTGACTTACAACCATCCACGTGACCGCGTAGTTGCCTCGTGTCTGTTCGAATTCCAGCACGAACTTCACAAAGAAAATTAGTTGACGGTTCTCCGCGTTCGCCGTCGTCGTACTGCCTAGGACCGCTTTGCGTCTCATTCGTTTCATATTCTTATCCGCGTAAGTCAGGTTCAATTCTCCAGATCAATGCTTCCTTCGACAGTTTCCCGCACGATATCGCCAACAAATGGCGAGCGTCGCGTCTCACCACCCCGCACACCCCCATCTACCGCTCTCGACGCGCCGAAGAACAACCGCCAACCATCTACTTCTCCATCAGACGACTCCTCTATCATCGAGCTCTCATTCGACTACGAGCTCGACTCCGCTGGTAACTATGTCCGCATCTCAAAAGGTTCATCTCGCTCCAACCAATCGAGCCCGCCCACCCCTCATGAGGTTCTGCTTGATGGACCTCTTGCACATAAAACGTCATCATCGTCTTCCGGAACATCAGCTCATATCCCTTCGCACGCCCATGTCAAACCACCATCACCGACATCACTCAGCTCCCCGGACCATCCTCGTCGCAACTCACTCTCGCGCTCTGAGAGCTATAATGCCCTTCCTGACCAACCCCAACATCGTCACCACTCCCTAACCGCCGCACGATCCTTCCACCGTGCTACGTCTGGCCCAGCCGCACTCACGCCGGCTGCGCAATCTGCCCTTCGAGCCCCCACTTCCAACGGCCTGCGTGGAACTGGCCGTAAACTCGGTCGGCCTCAGCGTATACCTCTCGATGAGCATCGAGATCCCCAACAGGCCGATGAACGAGATGATTTCATGCTTCGCGCACGCGGGGATTGGGATATGCATCTTCAAGAAGAGAAGGAGAACTTGATTACATCTTCAGATGGCACAGACGGCGTGTCATCCGACGGTGGCGCAGCAAGGCGTACATCTCCCAGACTAGTTACTCGATCTGCCTCGCTGAGCCAAGTTGATGGGCGCGCAACTTCTGGGCTACCTGCGCGTGCCTACATTTCTTCTTTGTCAGGTACTGGTGGTTTGTCACGTCCCCCACTGCAACCTGGGCGGCAGATTATGCCGGGACCTAGCCGGGCTGGCCGTGTGTTGATGGGCGCAAAATATGGTGTCGGTGGCGGCGGATTTGATAAAATCAACGAATACGAAGGAAGCGAAAGTGAAATTGCGTATGACTACGTGGGCGAAGAAGCTGATACGGGTTTGTGACCGTCTTGAAATGGAGGTGTGATATACTAAATATGCCTGTTTATAGGCGCAGAAGAACCACAGCCCGTGAATGGCCCGCTTCAACATCGAAACCACGCTCCCCCTGTTACACAATCGAGTAGTACCCGTCCACGGCGATCCGCGAGCCTGAGCGATGCCTCTGGCGGTATGTTCCAAACTACTCTTACATTCTGTATCTCAGACCCACCTCCAGCTGAAGAGCGACAGTCTCCTGGGGGCCATTTAGCTCTGTCGACCGCTCAGAATCAGTATTCTTCGCGACCTGGATCAAGTCTTGGCTTGAACTCTGCGCGTGTACGGCGTGCGCCAACAGAGCAAGAAGGTGTGGCTAGTCAACTGTCAAAATACCGTTATTGATCCACTCAAAATTGGCTTGATATGCAGAATACGCTGCCGAGTACCCTCGCCGGCAGATGGCAGATGTTACCCTCGATGCTTTCGCTCAGCAGCCTCGCCAGTCGCCCTCTCCGACACACACGTCGCAAGCACATACTCGCTCGCAGGTTCAGACCCACAAACGACGTGACTCTGACACCGTCCGCACGCTCGGCCTCGAGCCAGCCCCTGCTGGATCTCCAACCGCCGTCGAACACCTCCCAGTACGCTTGTCGCCGAAAGGCAGGGCTCTGTCGTTGCAGCAGCAACAGCCATTTCCTGTCATCCAGCATCAGCCTTCGCAACCTCAATCACAAGTGCATGGACAAGTATACCATCGACGTAGTCCGACTGCTCCAGAACCCCCGACGACAAGTGCTTCTCTGGCGCCTCCGCCTGGTACCGGGGTTCAGAAGAATGGTAAGACTTGGGCAGCTGGTGAGGAACCAGTGGAGAGTGAGTTGGAGGCAAAGGCCACACAGCGGGAGCGAGTGAGGCCGGCACCACCACCCCCTGCCCCCGTCGCCGCTCCGGTCCGCAACCACAACATCGTGGTAAACAAGAAAATATATGCCCGTCTCGATCTCATCGGTAAAGGCGGGTCCTCCCGAGTTTACCGCGTGATGAATGCGGCAAACGAAATTTACGCTATCAAGCGTGTCTCCCTCGATAAGGCCGACGCAGAGACCATTAGCGGGTATATGAATGAAATTGGGTTACTCAAGCGACTCGAAGGAAACAACCGGATCATCCAGTTGTTTGACTCGGAGGTTAAAGCTGGACCAGGTGGCGGCAAGGGACATCTTATGTTGGTGATGGAATGTGGGGAAGTCGATCTGGCGAAACTGTTGCAAGAGCAACAAAAGGAGCCCCTGAACATGGTGTGGATTTCATATTATTGGCAGCAGGTGCGCTCAAGCCTGCATCCTCTTACCTGCTCGTCGTGACCGAAGCCGGACTATAGATGTTGCAGGCTGTACATGTCATACACGAAGAAAAAATCGTGCACTCGGATTTGAAGCCAGCTAACTTCGTGCTGGTGCGAGGGCAATTGAAGCTGATCGACTTCGGCATTGCCAATGCTATCGCGAACGACACTACTAACATTCAGCGAGATCATCAGGTATGGAGTTTGTAACCGCTTGTTGAGGCGCATCACCGAGCAGCACTTAGATTGGAACGGTCAACTACATGTCCCCTGAAGCCATTGAACTACCGGAGGGCATGCGGCGCCTGAAAGTTGGCCGACCCAGCGATGTTTGGTCCCTGGGCTGCATCTTGTACCAAATGGTCTACGGCCAGCCGCCCTTCCAGCATCTATCGGTCTATCAGAAAATGAAAGCTATTCCCGACCTCGCCCACGAGATCGAATTCCTAGAGTTCAGCGTTCCCAGCGTGGTGAACAAGAGCGGAGAACGCAAGAAGCTCGATTATTTGAAACGACCTGTCAGAGCCGACGTGATCCGAGGGATGAGAAGCTGTTTGGCGAGGCATCCAAAGGAGAGAGCTACGATACCTGAACTTCTGGAGCAGGAATGGCTGGCCATGCGGGAACGTGAGTGTGATTAGTTTGAGCGCTACTGTGTTTCGTTAATGTTCTTGACAGCGGAAGTCCCTCCAGCAAAAGCATTGCTGGCGAGCGACGAGACCATTATAAATCCCTACTACATGAAACAATTGCTCGAGTACGGTATCAAGCTTGGACAACAAGCACAAGCTGGTGACATTGACGCAGCACACCTGGTGAAAGAAGCCGAGGTTGGTGATTGTCCTCTTTCTGCGCAGCGGGTCCTCTGATTCATGCTGCTCTTATTACAGAGGCTTGTTGCAGAGCTAAAGGCCCTCGAATCGTGATGCGACTGTTTCTTCACTTAAAAACCATTCTCTTTCGGAAGCAATTTGCAAGCAATGTATTCGTCTACGCAGCCAAGCGTATCCATTTTAACATTTGCATTGTATGCGGCGATGCCACCAAAGCAATTCAGACTTTGTATGTAAGCCTACGAATAACTATGCGTTCCATCCACGCGTGTACTTTCCATCCTAGAACTCTGCCCTCTTTTGAACATTTCGTCCCGTTATCGCATGCGTTCCTGGTTGTCTTCGCTCTCTTACTAGTTTTCTTCTGCATCCTACCTCGCTTATCATCTGCGAAACTCGCCACGATTTCGCGTATTTTTCGTCACTTCATTTAGTCGCCTCTGAAGGCGAAAGGTTGGCGTCGGCCATGTCCTGGCAGGTATATAACTTGAATGTAGACGTGTGGTCGATTAAATGTTGCGTTGGCGACCGAGTAACGAGCACCGAGATAAGATTACTGTAAGAGACCGTGTATGGGATTCCCACCAGACTCGGGCGGGCGCATCATCGATCATTGCTAACCCCGTTCTCGGCGCTCTGTTTCATCCTTGAAACTTTCCAAAGTAACAACTTAATATGGCGCACTTACCCCCAGACGTTTACCTTACAAACACATTTATGCACTCGGGGAACGTCAGCCCATCAACTCCCAAACTTCAACTTCAACTATCCATCCCAATACCCACCAGAGACTCGATTTATTACTATTCGGATGGAAATACGGTGCTGTTCGTCGAAAACACACTGTTCAAGGTCATTTCTTCCCCTCTTGTGCCAATTTTAGCCGTGTCCAAGCATGCTCCTCAACACAGGTGCACCGCTCAGCCTTGACAAAGGAGAAATCGACGTTCGAAAGCATGTTCTCCCTAGACTCGGACTTGCGCTCTAGCTCCACCAACAACTCGGGTGTCACCGTTGGACCCGAGGGCGAGAGCGACGACAATCCGATTAGGCTTCAAGGTGACACTGCAGACGAATTTCGATCGCTTTTGTGGGCATTGTACGCGCTGTACGTACATTTCCTGCCCTTGGGATTTAGCGGTGTCATGAGCCCTGTGTCCATCACAGACCACACGAGTTGGAGGGTGCGATGTCCACCAAGGCGATCAGTCTCAAGTTGTTCAACCTTGCCCGTATCACCCACAAATACGAGTTCCGCGCCATCGAGAGCTGGGCTCTGGACAAACTCAAGACGATATACATGCGTCCCGTGCATTCTCACATCGACGATGCAGACGGCCCCAATCTGGTACAACTCACCGAGCTCGCGTCGCTCTGCGAACAGCGCGATCTTCTCGAAGCCGCAACAGTCCGATGGAAGCGCCTCATTTCTTCCGGCAAAGACGTTGCCCTCGCGATCGGAATGGCAGAGCGGCTCAATTTGCGTTCGCTCCTCGGGTTGGCGTATCATTCCATGCTGCTGCAGGGGCGTGAGGTCTGGGATGCGGACCAACAGCTGACGCGCACGCATCGCATACGCTTGTTGTCTGGACACTATGCCCTGGGCCGGCTCTGTGAGCGCCTCCCGAACGAACCCCCGATACTGCAGCACCACCCACGTTGTACTGGTAGTGTCCAAGTACGGTGCAACCAAGCATGGGCTGGACTTTGGCGGTCGACACTGGATATGGCGAGGCACGGGCTGCCTTTGCAGTACGCGGACGTCGTCGGAAAGATGACGCTCGCGGAAAGCATTCTGAAGGCGCTCATAGAACGCGAGATATCCACTCATGGTTTGCTAGATGCGATGACGTGGTGCAAAGAAAGCGCCTTGGTGGCAACTTCTGGAAAGTTGAAGGAGATGCAGGAGTCTTTGGCCGACTATTTCACAGACGTGGCATGATCACACTGCGATATAGCTCTTGTCTTCGACTCGCACTGCCTATATCGTATACGTGCTCGCTTGTAGTAATAATACATTTATGTAGTTTGTGGTCTGTGTAACTCTGAAGCGACGTTTAGATTTTTTCATTGTTCAAGGATGGAAATTCTCTCTATCCATTCGTCTCGCAGGATGCCCATGAACAGGACGTCCTCCCACCGGTCGTTGGACCACACGCACGCCCGCTTTCGCCCTTCAATCACGAACCCCCTGAGTGCTCACAATGTCAGTGACGTCCTCTATAATAAAGCCATCATTGCTACTCACGCCTTTTCATAGACCGCGACCGCCCTCTCGTTACTCGCATACACGGACAACGACAACCGCTGCAGCCCAATCCACCGAAACGCATAATCGACGACGAACGCCGTCACTTCGCTGCCATAACCACAATTCCAAAACCTGGGTGAGAGACAGACGCCGTACGTCCCGTCGCGGTTTTTGCGCTCGGGCACGTGGAGCACGACTTGGCCCATGAACTCGCCCGTGTCTCGATGTCGGACGATGGCGCTGAACACGGCGCGTTCCATCTGTGTGCGGAGGGATTTCTTGAGCTGCGGACTACGGGGTGCGGGCTCGTCCGTCGTCATGAGCGGTTGGACGCGGGGATCGTTCCAGAGGAGCATCAGGTCGTCGAGATCGGCCTCGGTGTATGGGCAGAGCAGGAGACGGGCGGTGGCGAACATGGCAGAGCTTGCTGTCTGAAACGAGTGTTGTGCAGGCGTCGCGCTCTTATGAGATGAGCGACTGGCTGCGGCCGCGGTCATGACGCCTCTGAGCATGTCGCGGCTTGTGCGAGCTCGCTCGGCCGTCCGCAGCGTATGATAGTGGGTTCCAGAAGCTCTCCAACTTCGCTTCACAGAAGGGCTAGGTTGCAGTTGCCTACTAACTTGCAGTGGCGGTATCGTACCTAAGTAAGTCCAACTCGCGTCTTAGTCATCGTATTTAAGTACAGGCATCAGACCAAAAAAGTATCCACTGCAAAGATGTGAATCGAAGAATGGTCGAGGTATCAGTGTGGTATATCTGGGAGGGAAATACGTGGAGAAACATCAAGCTGTGGTCACCGCCAATGGGTACAAGGATGCACAGGCATCCTCTTCTACGCCACCACTGGCTTGTCATGCTCTTCAATCCCGTCATTCTCTCCAGAGGGTAAATTGGAAACAGGACCATGGTAATGTCGATGTGCGCCCAACACATACCAGAGCCACGAGATCGCGATCACCCCCACGGTGATTACCGAAGCATAGTTCATGTTTATTGGCGTGACAGGCATTGTCGTAGGCAGTGAAAACACCACGCAGACGAAGAATGTCCACAGCGCGCACCAAACGTTGGAAAAGACTCCAATCCAGCCATCGCCCATGTAGTATGGACCTGGTTTGAATTTGACTTCTGGGTGGGAATGGAAGACGCGTCGGAGAATGACGGGGACGACGTAGGAGAGATCTAAAGCTATGGCTGTCATATCGAAAACAGCGTTGGCGGCGGTGGGGCTGGCTAGGTCAAGTAGTGCAGGAAGAACAGCAAGAAGGACCGTTAACCAGACGGCTCGCAGTGGGGTTTGCGTGATAACGCTGACGTGTCCAAAGAATCCACCATCAGGAAGGCCACGATCTCGACTGAACGCGTAGAAGGTGCGAGATAACGCTTGTGCGGCCGACTGCGACACGAAAAATGCAGTCATGCAAACAAAGACCCACAAAGTAAGGGCAATGGGAGATCCCAATCGCAACACCAGGATCGCAAGAAATGCAGACCCTGAGGGGCCAGGAAGGTCGGCGAATGGTCCCGAGCAAAGAACCAGCGCGACGTTGAGGAGCCAACCTGCAATCCCAGTACCGATCGTGGCAATGATGATGGCTGCTGGTGCAGTGTAAGCGGCACGACGGAGCTCCTCGGAGATATGGGCTGTGCCATCATATCCCGTCATGGTCCATTGGACACTCAACAGTCCGAGAAGAAAACTGACACCGTTGTTCCAGCCTCCAGTTCCGTTGATAAGCCCTTGTGCACCGAAAACATACGATGCGGGATGCATGTCGGATCGCGGGGTCATTGCCAGAAGTAGGATGATGATCAGAAAGGTTGCACCCAAGTTGATGAACACGAACGAGCTAGCAAAATAGGCAAGATGTCGAGTTTTGAGAGAATTTAGTAGGCCGTGGATCATAAGCAGCCCGGTGGTCAGTCCCACAACTTTTCCGGGGGTAATCGAGATCCCTCCGTCGGTGGATATAGATACCGCAGCGAGTATCAAGTTGGCCAGCCCAAATTCGGTAGACGTCAAGCCAGCAGTTTGACCAAGGATGTTGAGCCATCCCACGATCCAGCCCATCTGTATCGGTCAGTCAATATTTAACGGTTATTGACGAGAAAGAGAAGCGACGGACCCTTGCGCGATACTTCTTTGGGCACAAGCGAGCAGAGGCTCCGTAAAGCCCTCCGCAAGTTGGATACGCGCTGACGACCTCGGCAATACTACTTGCCAAAGCGAGACAGTTGATTGACCCAATGAACCAGCACCAAGTAACAGATGCAGGGCCTCCGAGAAGCAAGGGGGTGTTGAATGTGCTGGCAATACTTGAACACACACCCATGATGCTAAAAGCGAAGCTGATCGTGGAGAGGTTGGAGAACTCCCGCCGGAAGGTGGGGACATAGCCCAAGGCTCGTAGTTCCTCATCGTCTTGCTGTTGCGTATTCTGCTGATGGGGTCCGTCCTTGTGGGAAGACATGGGGGGTTGGCCTGGGATCGATTGTTTCATCCATTGGAGGTTGAAATGATGCGCTGAATTTAGAGACGGTCCGCGTGAAACGCATCATGACGATAGTGGAGCAGATAAATACCGAGCCGGAAACGCCGCTTTCGCCGCAACGATAAAAGAAAGAGACAACCACACCACCGTGGGAGGATCGGTGCCTTCTATCTAGCGACGGTCACAGACGCCAAGCCCATCCTCCCGCGCTCCATCCACTAATGGGTTGCCCAGACTGCATCAGAGGGTCCATTCTCGACGGAACCCCTTCGGGCACTGTCGAAAAGGTGGGCGGTGTGGATGCTTATTTTGTGTCTGGAGCCTCCGAGCCAACGTCGAAAACATTCGGTGTAATTTACCTCACTGATGCGTTTGGGCTCGCGCTAGTTAACAGCAAGCTCATTGCGGACAAGATCGCCAATGTGCTTGCTTGCGATGTCTGGGTCCCTGACTTATTCGATGGTCGTACCATTCTCGAACCCTCGCCCTTCTCTCAACTTATACCACTTTCAGGTCAGCCCATGGTCAAACTAGACAGTATGGAGGCCCAGTTGCTTCCAGATCATCCTGGTCCGTGGCCGTTGTGGGACAAGCTACGCTTATTCCCTCGCATCATTTGGAATCTCCCGAACATCTATCGCGCACGTCCGTCCGCAGTCACTCCACGTGTTGCCGAGGTATATTTCAAGCCAAGCCGATCTGATCTCTCTCTCACATTCTATTCTAGTTCATTAAGACCGTCCGTGAGCGGAACAAATACAACAAACTTGGCGCTGTGGGGTACGTCAGCGATGTTATCCGCACAGATGTGCAGGAATACTTATCGACCGCCAGGTATTGCTTTGGTGGTGGCATTGCCGCTCGTCTTGTGCCTTTCAAAACTCTCGATAGCATCGTGCTCTGTCATCCGGCTATGTTGACGGAGGCATCAATCAAAGCTATTGACGTAGGTTATACCTTGCCTGTATCCGTTTATGCAACCTCAGCACATCCTTGTTTCAGGTACCCACCGCATGGGCTTGCGCAGAAGGCTGGTCCAAAATCATTCGTTTTGTGCTACCACGGGCTGACACTCGAGACCAGAGGACGTGGTATTTTGCAAGGCCATGCGCTTGAAGGCTGAGGCAATTTTTGCAGCACGCAAAGATAAGGCAGACTTTGTTCCTTATGAGTTCGTGGATTACAAGGGTGAGTTTGGTCTCTCGTCCATTTCATATCTAATCCATAGTCCAGGAACTGTTCATGGTTTCGCTTGTCGCCCAAACCTCGCTTATGATGAAATCAAGGCAGGATTCGAAGGCAGCCTGTCACAGACGGTGGAATGGTTCCGAAAGACTTTCACATCGTGATCCCATGACACTGGGATTCATTTATTTTTGCACGGCACCTGTAACCTAGGTTTATATAAATGGTGACCTAAGACTTGGGAATTCGAGACTACTTTACCTTGTTTACAAGGTCACTGGGGGGGGGAATTGTGGCTGTGTGTCGCGTTGTTTCGCGCCGTGCGAGTTTCTTGCTAAACAAGGTTCCTGCCGACGAAGTTCGGCCGTAAATCTAGTTCTTATGGTTGCGTTCCCACCTCTTGTTCTCACCTTTCCTTATCTCTATTCCTGGTGACGGGCCGAAAATGCCCTGGTCACTGTCTGCATGGGGTTGCTGTGGGCACTCCTTCCTTGCCTGGTCTTTACAACTCCGACGCGGTCCGTACTGCGTAGGCTAACGCCGCGGATGAGGAACAAACGCTCATAATTAACGTCCGTCTGGCATACGAAGATGCTCATCTGGCCAAACAGCTATGGGACGTCCGATATCTCAAGGGACGTGTACTTGACATCGTTCCTTTCGATAACCAAGTTGAGCCTCCGGTGGTAACGGCGGGCCGCTCTACTACAATTCAAGGCAACGGCGGAACCCTTTTGCCGTCGTAAACAACTTTCCAGTTCAAAGCGAATGCTACACCTATTGAAGTCCTTCGTGGCTTGTGTCATGCACGTATTCATCTGGACAAGTGCTTCATTATAGAGCAGTCCGATCTGCTTCTCACAGCGTGGGCTTGGCCACATTTCTATGCTGATGGTAGTCTGATCCTCGTACGCCTCCGTGAGCCCCCTTCCCGAGTCCTTACAGGTGACCAATATGGCCAAGGCTAGATTTCCAGGCTGTTTGGAGGATCTCCACGCCCGTGCGCCAGAGCGCAGAAGCTGGTGTCACGGTCCGACTCACGGAGATGCGAGCATACATCGAATTGATACAACCGTTGGGATGGTATGTCTAGACAATGGTCTGAAAGTCAAGTTTGAGTAGAAAAGCGTGTGCGACATTCAAATCGTTGGTGGGTGGTGGCACTGTGATCACACCTTGCCAAATGCTCAACACCTTAAAGCCTTTGCCCAAGAATCGTTGTATCCATGGGCCACAGCAGAGACAGCAGGGGATAGTTTCGATCTGCTCCAGACTGCTCTCGCTCGCGGTGCGATATCGGTTGTCGGGTCTGCATCGCGGGTCGAACACAAGACCATCGCACACACCCTCTAAACTAGCTCAGGACTATAATCCCCGTGCCGAATTTCACCTCGATCACCACCTTGACGTCAATGCAGAGCCGATGGTGTGGGAAGCACTTCGTCAGATGCAGAGAGGTAAGATGGATGAAAGCAAGCTCTGGGAATGGACGTGTAACCATTGGCCACACTACGAGACTTGCCAAGGGTGTTCTCAGCCGAAGAGTGGCCGAGACTTCGCACTGAATTGAAGGAGTTGAAGGAGCTTCCCCTGGAAATTAATTGTCGCCTTGCCGCAAAGTGACATTTACTTGATGGGTCCACCCAATTCAAATGGTACCCGAAGCGTTCCACACGCAGAACGGACCCTTGATAAGTTGCCAGGACCTGGCGAGATCACGGCATCCATGTTGCAGTGAGCGTGAATAATGTGGAGAATGCATTCATGCCTCAAGGATACTAGCACTGTAACCTCGATCCACTGACTCTGACTTGCCTGGAAGTTGGGCTATTCCAGGTCGGAACCGAGTCGGGATGGAGGGAGCTTTGGGTATGTGGTTTAACGTTTGGTTTCCCGTTTAGGCTGAATTAGCGGGCAAAACAAGCGCCGCAGTGCTCACCACTTACTTTGAAGTTATTGGTGTCATCAAGAGGATGGGAACACCTCCGACAGCCTCGTACCATTCATTGGAAGACTCGCATATTTCGTCTTGACACACGATGCAAGAGAGTGGCAGTCTGCGGTCTTGAGTCCAAGCTTCGACCGGACTACGGTGTTTCGTGGTAGGGAGGTAGCTCGGCGAAAAGCATCAAGCTGGACCGTTCTTGATGGAATGGAAAGTAGTATGCAAGGCAATAGTGGATGAAGAATGGAATGCCGTACCAATGAATCGATCGATAGCTGTTTCGCCAGGGTTATAGGATAAGGCATTTGAACTGACCAATTCACGACCCTCATGCCTCAGGGACGACATGATGGTACCTCATACAGGACCTACACTCACGGGCATCTGCTTTTAACCGAGATAAGGGCACCCCTGTGACTATTCTAATGTATGCATTTGTCTCCTTTGCAAAGGATGGGTCAACACGTTCGCCACCTCAGCATCTCAGCTCGCTGATTACCACTGAGATTTGACGGAGGTCATTGCAAGGAAGTGAAGACCGGTGGCCCCAGTCAGACAACCGGGAGCGAAATGAAGCAGCCGTGGGCTGCCAGAAGCGACGCAAGTTGGATATTGTCGCGATAAGCTGGCACCCTGCTTTTAATGCAACCACAAGGCTGATATAACAACTAAATATGAATGAATGCCAGGGAAACTAGTCGAGAATGTCACTCTAGTCCTTCATCCGAGTGAGAAAACTATGTGAAGTTGAAGCAATGTGCAGCATGTGCAGCTGCGTTGAAACGTTGACCGCTTGACATGTTTATTACCCCACGGCTGCCACTCCACTCCGTTACTGCCAAGCTGGCGACACCTCTGCCGCTCGGTAGATGGTGCCAGATATAAATATAAATTAAGCCTTTACCTTGCGAAGAGAAGCCACAGCAAACCAGTAAGATTCTGACCCTGTTCAACTTAGCGCGGGCAGGGGAGGGAGAATGGCTGAGAGCTGAAGCACACCATGCGGCACTAGTCATTTCCGTTATCAGTGATCAAAATGGGCTTCGATACCCACGGGAGTAGTGCACGGTTGAGGAGCTGCAACCAGCTCGCTCTGCGAGAGCCGAAAGTCCAAAGAGGACGACAGGCTCGGTACCGGTAGCAGCACTCTGCATACATCACTTCGTTTTGACGAACACGGGCAGCGTCCAGCCTAGCTTGGACAAGAGAGACGACGATCATTCCAGATGGGGTTCTTGATGGAATCACCAGTGATTGACGTGTGCAGCCACTGGCAACGTGATTGCTGACCACGGGGCAACTATGAGCGCCTCCAAAACAGCTCTATAGAATTTGTGACAGCTGACATTCGGAACGGTTGGCTCGTACGCCGAGGATCCCACATTTGAAGTCTGACCGGGCGGTTGACAAGGCATGTTTGCCTGATACAGCCGTACGTTCACACGGATTTCCAAATATAACGAGACGGGTCGCCTCTTGCTCCGAGTGAAGCCCTCCACTTGACCTTACTGAAGGGTTTCCTCTCTGTCTGGGACACCACCAAACAGTCGAGAGAGATGGTCATGTTCGTCCGATACGTCCTGCTCTTAACGTCTTTGCTTTCTTCTGTTTTGGCCTTGCCCCTGGTGTCGAGGGATGTAGTTTCTCCGCCCATCACCAGTCCAACGGCTGCTACCGTTTGGCATGTTGGAGAGACCCAAACGGTCACCTGGTAGGTCGCTTCTCTTTCCTTCAGTCCAAGCAACAGAATGCACACTCATCCTCTGTAGGAGTACCACTGACTTGCCAGTGAATCAGACCAACCCGGTCGGAATGTTGGTTCTTGGCTATTTGTACAATAACAGCGAGAATCTCATGCTAGGTAAGCGTCCTACTCAAAATGAGTAGGGGGTTCCATCCTCGTACGTGCATGTTGCTCCGGCAGCATTGCATGTATTGGAACACCTCAGCTACTACCACCATATATTAACAATTTATCAAGATTCCCCACTTGCCACCAACCTCAACTATTCCGTTGGTCAAGCTCAGATCACGGTACCTAATGTCCCCACCCGGTCAGACTACATCGTTGTCTGTAAGTGGCTGCCACACTGCTACATGACAAACCGTGTTCAACGCTTGTTACAGTGTTCGGCGATTCTGGTAACGCAAGCCCCGAGTTCACGATTATTAACGATGCATCTTCGTCGACCTCGGTGGTTCCCTCCTCTGTGCCAACGAGTCCGCCAGGTTCGACCTCCCCTAGTGGATCGGCACCTGATTCGACCCAACTTGGTGGCGTTGGCGCCCCTTCCGTAAGTGGGTCCCCGACAACTGGCGTGTTACCGACTGCTACGACGCCGAGTCAAACAACTTCCCATACATCCACCGTAGTCGTGGCAGCATCAACTACCCCATCGTCAACGCAGTCGAGTGCTGCCTGGCAGAAACATGTTCCAAGTTTGGGGCCATCCGTTGGTGTCGCGTTGACTTTCATCTACTTCGCTTTTTCATGAGCGAACTTTGTACTTGAATTTTGGGACTATGGGTGACTTATGGTCACGCCAAGGACACTAATATCGTTCGATTTTTCTTGTGCATGATCGGATCCGTTGGCTTCATTCCCATTGACACTTTCTTCTGTACGAAATTTACGACCTCGGTGGGTTCATTCGTGACCAGGACTAACTCCATTGCGTTTAGCTAGTGCTACGGTATACTCACTTGTACATGACCTTGCATTTTGATTGTAACAACACATGTTCATGAGTTTGTGGTCGATGGGAGATCGTTCAGTATGAACCGGATTGCAATACCTACTGGAACTGGTACAACAAGGAAAGCTCTCTCTCGTCGCATTAGTTCAGTATCACCCAGACATCCTCACGAATATCCTTTGAAGAACAGCGGATCATCCAAAGGGCACGCACGTCGCTGCAACTTGACGTTAAGTATCGACGCTCTCGAGTCACGAGTTGCGCAAGCCTGCAGCTGCGGTGCTCGCTTGGTGAATCGTGGGAGTTGGGGACTCAATGAATTGGAGTTCACCCGGGCCGGAAACTCTATTCTAGAAGCGTTACGTGGTAGCATGAGCATGATGCATGAAGGAGCCCATCGCGACTTTTGCTTCAGATTTGAAACGCACTTTCGACAATACTTTCGAACTGTGCCGAATTCGGGAAGAGGGGGAAACCAGGTCCCGTTCTGCACCGGGAGGTGATCGGGAATGAAACACGCCATGCCAGTGGCGGTAAATAGTCGCCCATCCGGGCAAACCCTCACAAACGGGGAAGACAAAAAGTTGTCTTGTCCATCATATTCGAAAGTGCGAGGTCCAGGAGATACATGCATCCTGTATATGACCGAACTCCGAGCCTGCAAGGGGAACCTTGATGCTTCTTCGTCAACGTCAACAGAGAAATCGGGCTGCGAAGCCCCTCGGATCAGACGCGACAAAGTAGTAATGCGCTGCTGGTTCCTAGATGGGAGTGCACAGCACTCCCTACTGGAGCTTCGAGGCCAAAAAAGGTTCGAAGCGTAGCCCCTCGCTGCTTTGATCAACAGGGCGCCGGACTATTCGACACGACTTGGTGCAACCGAAACCACAGGATGATAGCCACAGCGCACCCTGGGAAAGTACGCTGACTTGGAAGAGCCATGGGTCAGTCCCCTGATCTCTTTTAGAAAGTAAGGATACTAACCAGAGAAGAGGTATACCTTGATCGGAAATAAATAGTGCGGGAGTTCCCTCCCATGCCACCGTTTGCTTTCATCTCTCTACTGTGGCATAGTCATCACACCCAAAGCCACCAGGGCCGTGGGGAGCAGACGACGAGCCTAGAGCGTAGTTAAAGACAGAAATTCTAGGCTCACCTTGCGCAAATGAACGCGTCGGTCGTAGAAAGTAGATATTAAATTTTTCCTGTATGGCTCCACAGAGACCGAGGTTGTGAGTCACCCGCTTCGAATTGATGTTCATATAACGTGCACCTTGAGCACGCCACCGCCCGATAGCTGCGCACTCCTTATTGACTATATGAATGTCGAGAGTGCGCTCAAGCGAGGAAGGTAGAGCGGAGCAAGGGGATGGTGCGGGGCACGATGAGGCATCCATGCCGTGATCCGAGCTTGTGCAACGTATTGTGGCCACTGGGAGTGCCTTGACGTTGTCTAGTGGATAGATAATCACCGTGATCTCCCATCGGCCCATTCCGCATTTGATCAGCAAACGGTTGCTTCCAACCCCGTTTCCACACCATCTCGAAGCTAACCACATCCAGGAAACACTCCAATATGGGGAACATTCACCCCCCAGAGGAATACTGTTCTTTTGATTATCAGCGATTGGGCCGAGTGGCGTTCCCTTTGTAGTATACGCATGACCACGTTTCCAGGGCTGGAAGCTGAGCGGTGTGTGATCCGGTTCGGGGACGACTGCTTGCCGTCTTGGCCCAGGTGTTCCTGAGCTTCACACCAATCACTCGGAGCGAGATCTTGAAGAGACGTGGAGTAGCGAACTTGGGAAAGTAGTGCATCCCGCTAAGCTTTATGATTGTTTGACGCACCTTTTGGGGCAGTGCACAAAGAGAAATTCCGAGTTTGTTGCCAGTTGGATACAAAGGGGCAGTACGCTAATGTTTCGTAATGGAAATCCAGTTCAAGTTAGTTCCATCAAATGGTCGAATGTCCGTGGTATCCGAACAGAACAAGCGAGCTTAAAATATCGTAGCCAACACATTGTTTGCAAATCCAAATCTGATTTGTATTGAGGAGAAAGCCGTAAACAAACTGGTTGTAAGAAAGGCGTATAAGATACAGGACATAATTCTATTTCCTTCTGGGCAATCGTTATTCGCATAATGGCTACAGAGGAGGCTTGCCTGAGCCTATCCCTTTGAAAAAAGCACAACAAATATAGCCTGAACAATACGTCATCAAAACGCTTCGATTCGGAAGCACCTCCTGACGACGTGCTTCACAAATCTTCTATTCACCACTCACGAGACCTGCAAGATCTCGGAAGGGAAGGTTGGACGGGAATGATACACTCAGTGAGACCATCCCTAAGACATGAAAGACCAGGTAATGGAGAGCACACCAGTGCTCAGTGAACCAAGTTGTTGGAACAGACCGATAGACATATCTTGAACATTAATGAGAAACCGAATTGGATAAAAAATTGGAGCGTAGGCATACCTAGATCACCCGCGCCACAGCTCTCGCATTCATCGCGCACCTGGCCGTATGCTGTTTTCCCATTCGCTGTGACGCTAACCCACTAAAGAACGACATGAGAAGGCGGTATTGAACATGAAAGGACATTTACTTTGTTGCAATAACCTCCTGATCCATATATCTGGGATGAAATGGCGACAATGGAATCGCTGTCAATATTCGTGTAACCACATGCACCCAGGCCATCGCTGAACCATGTCCCCTGAGTAGCCAAGGGTCAGTATCAGGACACAGAGGGAGGCCACGAGGTTGACGTACTTGCCCGGAAGTCCGTTTGGCGAGTGATTGATCCAACGGTAATGGTGCTGCCAGTACCGAGAGAAAGAGTATGCTCAACACCGTGAAGATGACGGAAAATTGGTGCATTGTGGGAGAAAAGAGCAGGGGACTGAGAGCAATCTGGAACGCTGGAAGTCGAGCAGGAGGTTAGCGAGTTCAATCCTCCATGCATCAATTTGAGGAGCCTTTTATACCCAGAGACCAGCCTTACCTCACAGACGACGGGATAAAGCATTGCTGTGCTGAAACGGAAGATCGACCCGGAAGGGGATCATGCACATACCATGCGGGAAAAAAGAGGGTGGATTGCCTCCGGCGTCTCAGCCGAGATGTACCAACCTCGGATGTCAGATTTCCACTTGAATTCGGGGAATTACTGATTCCAGGTAGGACAGAAATCTCACGTCTCACGATGACGGAATCACCAGGAGGAAAGCCAAGGCGTACATGAGGACTTCGCGCGGAACACGGTTGCGACCGAACTTGACAGCCAACAACCCGCCCGCTCGCCAGAAAAGGACGTCCGCGCAAATGAGTAATAGCATTGCCTTGCTCTTCGTCCATCATTTGCAGACTTGGCCGGCAGGCTCGGATACCTGTCAATGGAGTCATCTACCCGTGCTTGGTCTCCTCCCTGTAACCTGACGATTAGAAATATCGCCGCACTACTCGCGCAAGCCCAACCCTCCTCTCAGTCGATTGCCTTTTTTACCACCTGGTCACCTCTTGAAGTTTTGCATACCGAGCATAAGCTGATTTTCTCCCTGTCGGCGCCGGCCCTGTGCGGGCCAGACGGCATGTTCGGATGAATTTCGGCCGTGAATGCCTGGCAGCCGTTTGCTTTCCCCCATACCTACCCGAGCTCACGGCCCGGATGGTCGTCCTTAGGTCCAACTCGTTACTCATCATGGGTGGCCTGCCAGCACAGACCAGACTCGTAGGCAGGAACGTGGTGGTACGCTACATGGCGGTGCCCTCGCGGACCGTGCCATTCACACAGCCCAACACCGCGGGGTTAACCCGTTCCCCGCCTGCCTCTCGCGAACACGCCTTCGACGAGTGTCGCAAATGCCACAGCAGAACCCTTTTTTTCAATCAAGTGTATCCACCTGACCATCATGCAGGGGTGCTGTCGCGGCCTTTGTGTTCCGGCCGTGAACTCCGGACTTGAGATTGAGCGGCGAACATGTCTTTTATTGCCGCTTTTACAGCCTTCTTCGCTCCGCGCCGTGAACACATTCAGTGTTGCCCCAAGTTGAAGTAAATCGAAACGATGTGTCTATTTTGTTTAATTCGAGCCGGTTCGCCGTATCGAGGGCAGACAGCGCAATTTATTGGTAATACGGCTCATATCTCCTACCAATCAGAGGGCTCCAATGGAGAAGTCGACAAATCGAACCAATCTACTTTGTTCTTTTGCCGCCTTTGCTATTTGTTGCTGCCGACTCTTTCGCGGGTGCTTTCTTTCGTTTCGGGGTCATCTTTTCAACATTGTCGACACTGGCGATGCCAGCCTCAGTTACCGTGGCTGTAACATGGGCGGGCAGCTGCGCTGACAACGCGTTGGGGCCTGCAGGTGGCCTTGGCATGTACGAAAGATCAATGGTTAACCAGGACAATGAAGCGTGTATTCTGACGTCATTTGGTGCATGGGGTTAAATGGTGAGCGAGCTACTGACGACCCCCGGGGACATGAGGTAGAAGTTGACGCCACCGGGAGAGGCTATTGCTCGTGGTTAGAGGCCCGAACGAGCCAAGGTGGCCTGGAGTGTTGATGGGACTAGGATGGAAAAGGCTCGGCTCATTGGCACCTGGCCAAAGGGTGCTGAGCCCAATATTGATGATGGTGACTTGACTTGGAAAATAGGGTGATTCTGAACCGCGTTGAGAGTCTGACATTGAACCTAAAAATCAACACTGTTTGTAGGAGAGAAAGATTCGAGACTCTGAATGCCGTGCAAGTCTTTTTAGCATGTTACTCCAGTGATCGCTAAGGTCACTAATATTGGTTCAACGGAGCTGATAACATGGCTGCCTTCACCCTCACTTCGAGCTTTTCGAATCAGTTCATGTGTTCAAGGGTACGATTAGAAGGGACAGGGGTAATCTCGCCGCGCTAGTAGATAGCGTAGTCCAGTGATAATCTATACTTCGACAAATCCCTCGAAGCGAACAAGCTACGGCGAAGTGGTATCTACATACCCGAGGTGAACCGAATTGACCTCAGTCAGTTCGCTTCGATGGCAGCTTTAAACGCACTTGTCGCGAGGTAAAGAACGTAAGTCCCGGCAGCAGTTAAGGTTTTCTTCTTAGTTTAATTCATCGCCTCGTCGCAATGTTCGACGCGGGAGTGAAGCTTTAACTTCTGAATCGCTCACGACAATTTCGTGTAATCACGTTTGACCGCAAGCTCATGCCTGTCTCAGCAGCTTCACGGCTGTGGGCATTGGCGCTGACCACCTCATGGAGTGGTCCTTGGATAGACGCTAGTGTGGACATCATGATGGCACTCGTGCTGGTTTAGAACCATAGAGTAAATGAACAGTGACGTCAGGATGTCTATTTCAACTTTTCAAACCTCGGGTGAGCTGCTGCAGAGTCGCACTTGAAGTAGCGCTCTGATTCCGGACGTGACGCACCGTGTGATTAAAAAAAAAACATCAAATTCGACTTCCATTCAAAAGACTTCGTTTGTCGCCGTGAGTTTGAGGGTGCTGTTGGAGTGAGTTCGAAGCCTTCCCCTGCTCCACTGAGAGGTTTCGTGCCAGGTATTGTCCGTTGTTTCACCTGTGATTCTGCAACTGTGGAGCGTTAGTCCGCCTAATGCCCACTTGCAACAACAAATCATATGGATCGAGTCCCACACCATGTGATCATGGCATGCGTAAATGCGTTTCCTCATTGGAGCTGGGTGAAACTCCCATTGTAATTAGTGGGGTTGACGGGGATCAGCGATTGTCAGTTGCCCGTTGTGACAAAGAGTCACAACGCTCATCCAAAAAAAAGAGAGGGGGTCACAGTGTTGCCCTGCACGTGATAGCATGCATCGCCATTGTGGGCAGATTCGTCATAGCAAGGGCCACGGCGGGCGGAGCGAGCCGAGAGGCTGACAAGGGGTTGCCGGTCGGAGTCAGAATATCGACCAAAAATGGTAGTGTACACCTACTACGGAAAATGGCTACACGTTTGTACGCTCTGCACCTAACCCTAACCCTAGACAGTCACATGACTACAAAAATTGGTCTCGTTCGGTCGCGTGTGCCGTTTTGCCGAGTCGGAGTTTGAAAATAGGTCGATAGGTCGATTGGTCTACCCCTTGCTATGACGATTCTACCCCATTGTGGTCCACTGGTCACATCGCCAGATTCGCCACTACGCTCATATTCGACTCACGTACTAAGCACTTACGTGTCAAAGTAATTCGGAATGCAGCAGGTCGAGAGCTACGGTCAAAGCCTCCCAGTAAATTGTATTTTTCGATTGTTACACCCCGGGAGTTGAACACTTCGTCAGGATCAAGTGGATCGTATCGCTGGTCTCTTCGACGCCCATCTTGGGCTAATTACTGATGTATGTAGTTCGTTCGTGGAAATGGGTGGGAGATGTTCAGTGAATCTTTGTTCAGATTCACGACATTTACCGTGATCGAGTAACGCTAGAGCGCGAGTACGCATCAAAGCTTCAGCTTCTGGTGAAGAGGGCCACGGAAAGGAAAAACAAGGCTGCTGCCTTGCTTGTTGCCGGAGACAATCCCACGAAACCCTGCTCTGACAACACTATCCAACAAAAGTTGTTACAATCTTCTATCTCGTGACGTTTTCTGAAACATTAGCCTTGATTTAGCACACTCGTTAACGCGTATGCTCAAATCATTACATCTGTGTCACAAGTTGCCCAGGACCATGTTCAGCTAGCTGACACGGTCACCGCGCAAGTCACCGAACCACTTAAAACATTAGAGCGCCGAAATGAAAGCCTGAAGAGAAAGGTTCGGGCCGCCTGCTGTAGCTCGTTGGATCTCATCAAGCTCACGTGTCTTGCAGCAATCACAATTTTACCAAAAATTGTTGTCAGAACGCGAACGCTTTTATCAGGATCGGTTGAAAGTTCGTGTTCCCAGAGGTTTCTTCCCAAATGTCTCTTCCCTGAACGAGTTAACCATTATTGACGTAGAATAAGCAAAAGGAATGTCTCCCCTAAATCTTTTCTTGGCGGAGCCTCAATGGTATTGACTTCCTCCCAGTACGACGACGACTGTGTCGAGGTCGATCTATACCGCCAGAAGCAGGTAATTTGTCCGGCAACGTTGCTATGATTGTGGTAAAAGTTGCACCTAGGGGCAGGCTCAACAAGATCGGCACGCTGATCGTGCTGCGCGGCAGTATGAAGAACACAGAAAAAATATGCTTACTAGCAAGAAGTAAGGTTACTCATTCGTACGTCAAGATTACGGACTGACCGCTTGTAGCGCGTACCTTGTTTCCATCGCAGTTGCTAACAAAGCCAAAGACAAGTTTTATACTGAAGATTTACCTAATCTCGAGGATGTGCGTCACGTTACCTGAGCTTTCAGTTTGCATCGGCAAATTCATCAATCACCATCTATGTAGAGTTTTCGTGAGCGACATTCCTTTCAGCCTTGAAACTCTCTTAGTGGCAATGATTTCAGAGGAGCTGCAGACCCGGCTCGTGGAGAATTGCACGACTGTTCTGCTTCGAGCACAAACGATACAGGTGTCGCATCAAGAGGTGCTGAAGGATCGCCTTGCTTCCGTGATAACTGCACTCGACGGAATCCAACCTTACAGGGACCAGCATCTTTTTGTTGACCTCAACATTCGTCCATTTAGTGTACCTAGTGACTGGAGCTTTGAGCCCTGTACAAGCCACTATGATACCGTGGGTTTCACAACCTGTCGGTTGCATTGGTGTCTTACCATTCCCCAGGATGAAATCTGTCTTGAATCTTCCCCGAAGGTAATTCTCCAGAACAAGCTTGCTCGTTCGCGAAGAAAGCTACAGGAACTGGAATCAGTCCTCAGTGCGAAACGTGAGGGGGCGCGTCCCGTTGACACCAGACTTGACTCACATTGTGACAGGAGATGAGGCTGGAAAGTATACTAAGTTAATTGCTTCATATTCTGCAGATAACACGCTTGGGAACATCGACGATGCCGTGAATGTATTGAGATCTATTACTTGTGGTGCATATTATAGCGAACAAATCTCCTGCAGGGTTATCTGGACAACCAGCATCAAGTGACGTTCTTTTCGACATCGGAGCTCGTCCTTCGCACAGAAATCGATACCATCGCAGCAGTACTTGACGGTAGGTTGGAGTAACGCTTGGGTGTCCAAGTCTGACGGAGATGATTTGTCCTCAGATGATGAAGGTGGCTCCAGTCCGCATGACTTCAAGAGCTCATCATTCTCCATCCCCACTACGTGTGGTTACTGCAAGGTGCGATCCCATTCAGTGGATTGTAGCATTCAGAATATTTACGAGACACAGTCCTCCATCTGGGGACTGAGTAAACTCGGCAAAACTTGCAGGGCATGTGGATTTTCGGTTCACGCAAAGTGCGAGCTGAAGGTAGGGGAAATCGCTCCTCGTTTTTCGCCTCCGTGTGAATACTTGAAAGGTACCCGCGGAATGTACCGGCGTTCACGGCGATCACGAGGTCGCGGAATCGCCGTCTAGGACCTCGACCATATTTCGGAAGGAAAGAAGCAACGAGCCCCTTGGAACAGCATCTTCTGGAAAACTCGGTTCCCATTCTTCTACAGCTGATGACGTTAGAGGAACCCCAACTCCGTCCTCGTTCGTGCAGGTCGACACACCGCATGGTTACCCATCAGCCCGTGTGGCTTTTGATTTCTCAGCATCCTCGCCTTTTGAGCTGAGTGTTTCCGGCAAGTGCATTCTTCTCGTGAACGTGCGCTACCTTGAGAGTATCAATAAACGGTTCTTGTTCCATAGGAGGAGCGATCGTTCATGTGGTGGAGGAAGATGACGGTTCTGGCTGGGTCAAAGTGACTGACGATCACGGTGGGAAAGGGCTCGTTCCAGCTTCCTATCTTGAGACTACCGACGTAAAATCACTCGAGCTCTCTGGGGGCTCTGAGGAACCGCGAGCCTCTGGGAAATTCGGTAGGCAACTTTCCACTGTCGGTTCGACTGAATGACAAGCGAGATCACTTGCCAGTGCGAGTGATATATGATTATGAAGCTCAAGGCTCTGACGAGCTGAGCATCAAAGAAGGGGAGGTGCTTAAGCTTTCTCCTGGGCCCTACGGCGGTCAAAATCGCGCTGACGGGTGGTGGGAGGGTGAGGAAACATGTCCTTCATCTAAACAATGATTGACCGATTGCAATTTTAGGGTATTCAAATGACGGAATGAAAGGAACATTCCCCAGTAATTATGTACGTCCCTTACTCGCAAAGAACAAAAGGTTACTGAGCACGGGTGCGGCAGGTTGAATTACTTTGATTCTTAATTTTTATATTTTGCAACTGCATGTTCCCGGTTTGGATGTGGTCTGTGCGTTTTGTATGTAAGACACCCTCCACACCCTCACCGTGAAGTGGTATGAACCCATGATTCCAGGCAAACATGCTGCAGGTTTCTTTTCGTAAGTGGCGCGGAAGTGAGCGATCGTACCAATTCTTTGGCTCAATAACAGCACCGACTTCTGAGATTCCTGTCTCAGAGAAGACATTATCGCCGTTGAGCATACAATTACTCCAGGTGAATATATTGCATCACGGGCTTGCCTTAGCCGAACACTCGGTTGTATTGATTGTCCGTTCATTTCGCTTTAACTTGCTCTCGTCCATGGTCACATTCTGGGTCGATCAAGTAGTCACAACGGTCATTGTCCTATTGATGACACTTTGAGCTCTTCAGTACATTGTAGCCTCCTAAGTTGGTTGCACCGGAAGGTGCCGGTTTATCACCGAGAGCGCCAGGAACAATTTAAAGATGTCGTACAATTACGATGTCACGCGATGTTAGCATTGGTAGATGCGATGGGAGCCAGCTTGAACTTGTACAAATATGGAGCTCCATCACAATTAACAACGAGAAAGGATACAGGTATCTGACCCGGTGAGTTTTTTTTCGTCCGTCAGCCTCTTATGACAAAAAATGGATTTGTAACGTTCGACAGAGGTCAGGGTCTAGGCCAACGCCAGTGCGAATCACACAAGGCTGGTGTGCACTGGCACAGCCTACACACTCGCTACGAACTATGCATCCCCCCCATAATTTTAGTTACCGTTGGGTGGGATCCAAAGGTTGCCCGTTTTCTTAGCCGCTGTCAGACGATCAATTTAATTTACCTCTCAATAGTTAGATCTCTGGGCATGCCCATCGCACCGTTCCCCAAGGGCGTGAAAGCGGCACATCTGTTGACTGCTGTTGATCAGATAAATATATGTATTGATCGATATGCTCGTCCCAACGGAATACCTTACATCGGTTCAAGATGCCCAGGGAACAGGCGGCGTTGTCGAGGCAGACTTTTTGTCGCCGTTTCCCCCCTTGTATTTTTCTCGACTTGGGGGTGAGGCTACACGCCCTCGACGCCCTCCATGGGTCGATCGTCTGGGTGACCTCGTCACGCCGTGCCACGTACCAAAAGGCTGCAAGCTGAGGACCGCGGCCACCCCACCCTCGCTCCACCTCAACGCGGCCTCCTTTTTGAACGATCGCACCGTTAATAACGTCAAGAATATTTCGAATTCTCTTCCCAACGGAGGGGGAGCAACCCACCCAAAATTTTTTCACAGTCCGAACTTGTCGAGAAGAAGGTGGTCCACGCTGCGCGAGCAGGAATATGTCACGAGTCCCCTTTCCCGAGTGACAGCTTCACCAACCACCTGCTTTGTGCCGAACAGCCGGTGTTATTCCCCCAGATTCTGTGTGCCTACAGTCGCGTTTGCGCGTGCTTGACATATTTTCGAGTTCGGCGTATTCGGAGGGGGTATCGAAATATTAATTGATCAGACGGTGCCGCGAAGACAGGATCGGAGGGCCATACACACTAGGCGTGGAGTATCATTCTGTAGGTCTCCCAGGAGTGGCAAGGTAGAGCGGATATTGTATCGTTTTTATGCGATCTCTCATTACAGTCCGATCCAGACCAAAGAGCCAAACACGGACCGCGGCGATCTGAGAAGAAACATGCGAACCCTTTTTTCTCATCTCTCTCCCCCTCCCCCTCCCCCTCCCCCCAAGTATAAAAGACCGTCCATAGAACGGTGAGCGAGCAATGTGTTCAAACGACCCACCTCGTCTTTTACTCATCCGTGTTTTCATGTGTACTCGCAGGGGCTTTTTCACCGAGCTCATTCCCTGCATCGGCGTCCGCGGAATCCACGCAAACGAACACTGTCGGCGTCGCTCAGCTCACTCGAGCGAGCCCCGCGTCGGTGCTCTGCGATGGATGACTGCGACAGCGATCCTCGGAAAGGATGCTTGCGCGTTATGCTTCCTCGTGTTGTCACGGCAAGGAATACGGACTTCTCTTTGCCGTCGTACCGTGGTGATGACCTCGGCCGGTCGCTCGGTCGCTTTCTCTCGACCGTGACTATTTCTCCGTGACCATGTTTGAGTCCTCGTCGTCCGGGAGATGATATAGGAGGAGTACGGCACCACTCGTGTCGCGGCGGTCACCTTCCACTGGGGGGATGGTGCAAACATGGATTTCCTTGCCTGGGACGACGTCGGCACCAGCCCCGCCCCATAAGTAGACCAAGTATGCATGCCATTATCTGTCGCTATTCAAGACCTGACTGGGGGTGACTATGAATCCGCGGCGCCCGGGCCGGAGGAGGACGCGATGTCCGTCAAAAGGTCCAGGGTGAACAGCTTTTTCGCACCCGAAACGATCCATATCAGTACTGTTGGCGAGCCAGTGTGCGTACGAGACGAGATGTACCCCCCCCCCACATCGCTCTCACAGCATTGGCGACTGGCCTAGTAGAAGGAGTGCGTGGGTGCAGACGGACCCGACATCGGCAGCCTCCTCTGCCTACTAGCATAGTAGACCAAGCACATGCCATCGTTCAAGCTTCAAGATGCGACTTGGGGTGGGCTGGAGCCCTCCACGGCACTCGGTCAGGGTATGAAGCGCCTCCGCCGCCGGCGAGCCTGGCGTCGGATCAATCAGTCGGTCCCCGCCGACCTTTGCAACTCGTTCCACCGCCCTGGCAAAAAAAAGACGCGTTCGTCTTCGTCCCACGACTCGGTATTTTTCCATGCATGCTCGGGTTGGCTATACGGTACTACTACGGTCAAATTCTTGCATCCGTATGCGCCGTGATGGGTACGCGTCTCTCACTCTCTCACTGCGAGTCGCAAAACGTCGCCCCCTGGCACCAGTCACGGTGATGCCCACGGCACTACGAGTCCATTGGAATTACATCGCACGACTCGGACCGCCCGTTGAGAGTCTGGAACGTCACAGACACACGTGGATGGGTCATTACGTGTATGCACAGCCCCTGGACCCTGCTTGAACGTCCAAGGTAGGCATCGTGTCGATCCAGTCACTCAGTCACTGGTCGCGTCCATCTGACTTGACCTTGACAATGTGGTGGTGCCAGCTGCAGCCTGCAGGCCCGTGCCAAGTGTAGACTCGCCTGACGCAGCAACGCCAAGGTTCCACGTTCAGGGGTCTCGATTCGAGTCGGAAAGAACGAGGTATGACGGGGACAAGGCTATGTAGCTCAAAAGTGTAATAGACACGATGGCCGTGTCCGTCGACCCTCGGAATTCACTCGTCCTCCCACACCATCAGAGCGCGTTTTAGTTCCAATACAAGGCGAATAATTACGTAAAACACACAGAGTCCATCTACAGTAACCAACAGCCAATTGCAACAGATAAAATATCCCCTCACACCCGCCGCACAGCGCTCACCGTCCGCCCACGCCAATCGCCGTACGCATGTACGGATTACTTCCCCCTATGGGCGCATACGTCGTCCCCGACGGCGGCATCGCGCCCCCCAACGACGGCGTCGGAATCGGCACCCCGATCCCCATCACGCTGTTTTGCGCTTGCTG
>JBBPNN010000065.1:0-61688 GCA_038090935.1 Hortiboletus campestris
GTCTTTGTCAGTTCGATGATTCAAAGATGAGGTAGAATACACACCATGACTTCGTCTGGCCCCTGAAGTTCAGTAAGAAACTCCCAAGTCCTATAGTTCTCTTTACCGACTCTTCTCCACACCCTCACCTTTCCGTCCATCCCCCCAGTCGCGATCATTTCTCCGTCGGCGCTGAACGCCGTATTCGATACGCTATCTGTATGCCCCGTGAGCTTGACGATGATTTCGCCGTCGGTAATGTCCCATATGTATCCCAGGTCATCTTCGCCCCCCGATGCGACGAGAGGCTCTGTCGGATGACACGAGACCGCGAATACAGAGCCGTTGTGGTTCGTGAAAAGTTGAACGGCATTGTTTGTGATCTTGGCGCTGGGTAGGTCCGAGTCGTCTACTAGTACATGATCGGCGGCTTCCTCGTCCTCGTCCATCGGTTGATCGCCGTCGTCTCGGACCTCCTCGTAGACCTCGTCTGCGTCGATGAAGACCTCGCCTTCGTCTTCTTCGATGTTATTTTGGTCTATCTCGTTGGATGCCATGGGTGGTATCGGTGTTGTGCTCGTGCCAGGAAAGGATACACTGGCAAGGAGTCTAATATATAATATTGGGCGTGAAATGGATGAGAAATCACTCAGACGGGGGCTGAGTCAAGCCAGCGAGATGACTGATATTCCGGAGACCCGTTCACGTGGTTATCTCCCCATTGATACCCTCTGTTCGACGTGCTTCGAGAAAGTACCCGTTACATTCAACAAGCCGTTTCCTGGCAGTGCTTGCCATGCCATCGAAATGCGTAGCGGTCAACTTGAAGCAGCGGCGGTATCTACGTGACGCTGACTAAGCCCTATAATACTCCTCCACGTCAGACACCGTTGAATCTTGAAAACTCACCCTCATTCCATCATGAGGTTTTCACCTTCACTGCTCTTCGCCAGCTTATTGGCGGGTGTTTCCGCCTCGAACGTACTTGACCTCGTGCCCGACAACTTTGATTCTGTGATTGGAAAGGGAAAGCCTGGTCTCGTGGAATTGTAAGTCAATCTGCTCGTTCAATGAAGATTAGTACTCCAACACCACTCTGCCTTTAGCTTCGCGCCGTGGTGGTGAGTCTGAACCTATTCTATCCTGGTTCAAACATGCCCGACCTAACGCCGTGCGACTCTACAGCGGTCACTGCAAAGTATGCAACCACCTTGTCATACCATCCGCATCTAAATAAAGTACTCCTCTCCTTCCAGAACCTCGCGCCAGTTTACGAACAACTTGCCGATGCATTCTCGCATGCAAAAGATAAAGTCATTATTGCCAAGATAGATGCTGACGGCGAAGGTCGGCCTGTTGGTCAAAAGTATGGTGTCACCGGGTTCCCCAGTGAGTATTTAATCAGCACATTGTTGACCGGTTTGCCTACATCATTCGTCGTAGCCCTCAAGTGGTTCGATGCCCAAGGTAACGTGGAAAACTATGAGGGTGGGCGAGACCTTGATACGCTCGCTTCATTGTAAGCGGAAGCGTCCAGGTGCACTGGAGGCGATTGATTATTGACGATCGTGCAGCGTTGCGGCAAAGTCTGGTGTCAAGTCAAAGATCAGGCCCCCGCCACCGCCTGCCACTTTGATTCTGGATGCTCACACGTTTGATGACGTCGCACTGGTAGGTTTTATCAATGTTGTTGATCATCTCCTGTGTTCAACATAGGCAGGATGTAACGAAAGATGTTCTCGTCACATTCACTGCTCCATGGTGCGGACACTGCAAAGGCTTAAAGCCAATCTACGAGGAGGGTAGGTTGATGCTTGTTTAGAGCGCCAGCTATGTCTCAACATTTGCTGTAGTTGCCAAGGATTTCAAACCCGAAAGCAATGTACGTCTTGGATTAATTTACACTTTGCATCATAGTATGACACCGCCACGCAGTGCATTGTGGCCAACATTGATGCCGATGCTGCCCTGAACAAGGAAATCGCAGGGCGTTACGACGTTGAATCATATCCCACCATCAAGTTCTTCCCGCGTGGTGGTAAAGAGGTCGAGAGCTATGAGGGAGGACGCTCTGAGGAGGCATTCGTCACCTTCCTTAACGAGCGCTGCGGTACTCACCGAGCTGTCGGTGGTGGTCTCAACGATGAGGTAAGTGACTTGCCTGTCAATGCATTTTGCAAAGCTTAGATATTTGTAGGCCGGGCGTTTGTCGGAGCTTGACTCGGTCGCTCAGAAGTTCCTTGCTGCGGCTGGAGATGCTCGCGATGCAATTTATAACGAGGCCAAGGCACTGTCAGAGTCCCTCGGTGCAACGTCCAACCACTATCTGCGTGTGATGGAAAAAATCGTTAACACTAGTGAGGCGTACGTCGAAAAGGAATCTCGACGGTGAGCCGACGTTCCGGTATCTTGCGTGGGTGCTTCCGTGGGCGCTGACGTGTCTTGCATGCCGGTAGTCTCGCATCAATTCTAAGCAAGCGCACACTGGGGCCTACGAAATTGGATGAGATCAAAATCAAAGCCAACATCCTCAGCGCTTTTGTTCTTGAGAAGTCTGAGACCGTTATCGGCCGGGAAACAGATGAACTGTGATCTGATTGCTCGCCCATTCTGCATAGATATGGACAGCATCTGTTGTTAATCTGTTTAGACCCTACTAATAATATGATCTTCCACGCCGATGAATATCAGACCTAGATGGACACGAGGCAGGCACGGGACAAAGGCGGGAAGCCATCTCAGCCGGAACTTGGCCTCATGGCAGTTTATCGATAGCCAGGGTTTCACAGCGTGGGTGTCCTGATGATCAAAAGGAATCCTGAATTAATAAAGGGCCTGTGGGGGTTTGAGAAACGTTCCAGAGATAGCTAACCGCAGCGGCACCCACCGACATCGACCACTTACGGCCGCTGAGCATATATCAACTCGAACCACAACCCTGACGCACCCCCTTCTGTATCATGTTCGACTCTGACATCGACGAGCCATTTATCCCCTCCCCACCCTCTGAACTCGAGGGTTCTTCTTCTGACACACAACAGACAGTCCCGCTCCCTATTAGGGGCAGGTCCGACATGCTGGATATCCCTCGACCGCTGCGCGCGGTTCGCTACTCGGTGCACAAAAATCGCTGGGCACAGACGTCCAACTGTGCCAGAGGCATCAAGGAACCCCTTCCCTCGTTCTTTCGTCTCCTAACGTGGAACATCGATTTTATGTCGAAAAGCCCTAAAAGGCGGCTTAAAGCGGGGCTCGAGTACCTCCAGCAGGAGGTATTCGGATGCAAGACGCCAAATGAACGCCCCGTGCCATGCTGCATCCTACTGCAGGAGTTGTCCATCCATGCGTTCACGCTTATCCTCACCAACGAATGGATACAGCGGAGCTTCCTCGTCGTACCCTCGTCGGCAGAGAAATGGCCACACGGAGCGACGTATGGCAACGTCACACTGGTCTCGCGGACAATTCCCGTCTGCGGGGCCTTCACCATCGATTTCAGTAACTCGAACATGATCCGCAACGGGCTGTTCGTGGACATCAAGTTGGCAATTCCAGCAGCACGGCACGCGCCGCGTTTATCTGACGGGATCGTGCAAGTGCGGATCGCCAACACGCACTTGGAGTCACTTCCGCAAGGGGCACGTGCACGGCCAGAACAGTTGCGCATTATCGCGGAATCGCTGCAAGAGCATGAGTTGCACGGCGGAGTGGTGGGTGGCGACATGAATGCAATCGGACCGTCGGATTTGAGGATCACGGAGGCGGTAGGGCTGACGGATGCGTGGCAGGGATCGGACGAAGACGAAGAGGGGTTTACGTGGGGGTATCAGCCCCCGAGTCAGTATCCCGCTGCTCGACTGGACAAGGTGCTGTGGTTTTCGCGGGGAGGACTGGAGGTGGAGGAGCCGATGCGGGTGGGTGTTGGGGCCAAGTACGGGGCTGGGCCCCAGGAGTGGATCAGTGACCACTACGGGCTGGTGGCAAACGTGCATGTGGTGCGACAAGATTGACTGGCGCCGCACGAGGTAAATTCCCGGTCGGGTGGGTTTATTGAGAGATCACGTCCTCGAGCAGCAATTGTTTTCTCGTGTCGGTTATCGTATATTTCTACTACTCTCTTGATCGTCATCGTATTCTGCAGTGTTTGGCGGCGAAGTGGAGTGATGTGGAGTGATGTGGCAGTAGACCGAGTCTGGTTGGACGAGTACTGGAACGTCACACGAGGTCAGGTTAAATTCGCTGACGTAATGGGGTATACTTAAGCGAATTTGGGCGGAGACACAAATGGGACGACGGGATTCAACAAATATTTTCCGCAGTGTTATCCCATTTCCAAGGTTCTATCTTTCCCTCACACCCGACCAGTCCGTCATGAGGCCCGTCTTTGCGTCCATCGCTCTCTTTGTCGCTGGTGCTTTCGCGCAAAGCTTCACGATCGTCACTCCGTAAGTGTATACCTGAATATACTCTCACCCGTCCTTATCTTCCTCCGTGCTAGTTCCAACGTCGTCGAGTGTCAACCTACCCTGATTTCGTGGTCTGGAGGAACAGGTGAGTGTTCCTTCGCGTCCCTACGCCGTCTGACATTGACCCACTCCGCCCTAGCACCCTACTACTTGGTACGTGGGACAACACATGTTCATCCGACTGAATCCCACGTGGCACTATTTTCCTATAGAGGTGAGCTTTTGTCCTCTGTAACACTTCAGTTCGTTGCTTATTAGAATGCGGAACAGCGTCCTTCCTGGTGCAACGCCAAGCGCTGCTGCCATTGAGAGTTTCCCTGCGACCAGTTCTACCTCCCTCACTTGGATTGTCAACATCGCTTCTGGTACGTCTTTTACTGTTGATTCGTTTGTAAACGTCGCAACCAACCCTCCATAGGTACAAACATTGGTTTAACCGTCCGTGACAGCACCGGTGCAGTTGCACAGTCCGCACCCTTCACCATCAACGCTGGATGTATGCCATTTTCATCCTTGACTGGTCTCGATTGTTGACATGGTTTGTAGCGTCGAGTTCGTGCTTGAACACAACCTCTAGTATGTCGGAACCGTTGTCTAGTATCGCAGGTACTGATATTATGCAGTTGTTCCCGGCCCCACTGGAGCATCTGGCTCTTCCGCAACCACGGGTGGAGCCACCACCGGCGCTTCGTGAGCTCATTATCAGTATTATCAGTGACGTCATTTGATGGTTTTTCGGCGCTAGCACTGGTACAAAGGCCACTTCTGCCTCTGCCTCGACTTCGACCACCACGGGTACGGGTGGCGCATCTGTCAATGTTGCACAATTTGGTGCCGCTGGTATCGTTGGTGCTGCCGTTGCTGCCCTGTTCCTCTAATACCCCAGAAGGGATACCTGACATTACCTGTGCTTGATTTTGTAAATCTAATACTTGCTGAATTTTTGTTTTTGCTTCATTCATACATTACCCGAACTGCTGTCATGAATACTGGTGGAGGGATTGATCCTCTGCATGGCATTCTACGTCAGATTTGATAGTATTCAGTATTTGAACCAGTTAAACTTTCTTCTGACATTTTTTGGTTCTCAACATTGTGACATTTTCGGATTCTAGAAGATGTTTGTTGGCATTGTAGTACGCAACGATTCTTACGATCCGAAAGCTTGCAATTGTTTTGTCTGCTATGTAAGGTGGACATTGACAATAACGGTAGGCTGTCAAATCTTCGGCGCTTGTGGATGTCGAAAGCAGCGTGACACAACCTGGGGTAATCGATCGATCAGCCCTGGTCCTGACTTTGCCCATTCAGGCACTTGGGGCTCGTGGGTTGGGGACAACCATTTCTCAATGAATGGATCACAGATCACAGATGGCAGTGAAACTCCATTTTTATGGCATCTAAAAACCTCGGGGCCATACTAGAACTTGGTGTCATACATGAAAACTTCTCACTCATTACAGCAGTCTCAAAAGTCTGGGGAAAAACCAATTTGGACTGCGGAGATTGCCGGAAATGACCTACGGTAGTACGGTATCATCCTAACGACTCGGAAGGCATCAAAAACACACGGTCCAAGGCTACAGAAATCCTCGCACCGAACTTGGGGATAGCACACGTATCAGTACGTATAATGATGTTTCCCACAATACTTGGGAGTTGAGGCAGCTGGATTCTGATCAGACTCTAAGGGCCAAGGAGCGGTGAACTTTCAAGTTTGCTCTGAAACTTATCCATGGGAAAAGGAAGATCTCCAGAGAGTCTCTCGGACATTACTCCAGATTGATCGACAGATGGTTGTTGCGGCCCAGCCTGAGCCAAGTCATGGCCATGAGACATTGTGAAATTGAGACCTTGCACTGATGTTTCGATGCAGGAATGCAATTGGACAAAAATTCCAACAAAACCAAAGAGGACGATGGTCACAAACCGTCGACTTATCTTGATACCAATCTGATACGGATAGTCACATGGGCCCGGCATATACAAGCCTGCCCACAGGAGAACTGTCGCCAACTTGGGGTTTTGGGATTTATGCTCGACACAGTCATGTGGCGTTCCTCAGGTCCATAATCAGCGCCCTGATGGTTATGATATGATTCTATCCCAGGCAGCTCCGCAGAATGGGTCCCGCCCACGTGGCACTGATGGACACATTGATTTTTCCCTTGAGAAAGTGGCGTCCTTCTGTTCCATTCTGCTGCACACGCGATTGTCTCCTGGCACACTACTAAAACCATGTCTTCCGTTTCAGATGATGCGCTACAGTACGCGCTGACTACCATCCAGCAGAATGACTGCATGACTCGTATGCTCTTCCTCACTTGTGAGAGATTAATGCTACAATTTTGTCGCAGTTGCTCTCACTACTGCAGTCGGATATGATTATGGTGAGACACAGGTTCTATGCCACGGATACGGCGTACCAACCCTAACATTGTCAGTCCTCATATTTTCGAAAGAGACATAATGCCACCATCCGCTATACACAAGGATTTCCTCACTGATCTAAACCATAGATAAAATACATCTGTGTCAGTAGACAACCGCTTGTCGAGGCGTTTTATCCCTGATGATACCGTCACGGTAGAGCAAGCCCTGGACGTGGGTGTCGACGTTGTTCATTCTTGCATGTATTAGACTTCCCAGCACCTTGTCACGACTTGCAGCAAGCTAAGCATTGTTACAGGTTCGTTATTTTGGTCTTTTCAATCTCACGTAAGTCCATGGTTGTTATAAGACATGCTGAATGCTGACTCGCAGAGTCTCTTGCCTCGGTATGTTTGGCATTCACGTGAGGTTGATCGAACTGTGACCCCGCCCCAAGAGGGAAGTAGCTTTCTACCTGGTCCTGCAAAAGTATTTCCCTCTGATGCCGATGACTAACAAGCGTACTAAAGTGTGTGCCCATAGACGTACGTACTTGCCCTACCCTCCTTGTCGGGACTTCCCTGCACGAACTGATATCTCCTTCTCTTTTTTGGGGCGGCCGATTGTGAGTTGCTGTGTAGCTCACGGAACAAGCAAACTCTGATGGTGACTGCAGTTATGATGAACCCCCGCGTATGGAGCAATGTATATATATGTATTCCGTGGTTGTTCCGTGGTGATCATTGCCACCGTCGTCGCAGTTGCCATTGGCAGAAATTTTCGGGTATGTAGAAGCTGGCTGAATACATAATGTCCACGCCCCTAGAAATATTTGGACTCCAAGCACGCCGGGCTACGCCCACGCGATCTTGGACATGTCTCGATTCGCAGTCGCAAAAATCCCCTGTTGTAGATAGACCGATGTTCTTTTCGCGCTTGTGTTCGAATATATACACCCACCACTATATACTACTTTTTGGCTGTGGCTCCATCTCTATCCACACCTCGACTGCATTGCGCGAGCAATAAAAATCTCCCCATCCTTTGCTATCCACCACGATACGACGTGAAGTGTTGAAGAAACCGCGGTACACGGCACCTCTGCCACCCTATAATGCACGAACAAAGTTAGACCCTAGACGCAGTCACACGGGCGGATGGGACGGACTGGGCCCACGTTCATTCGAACTATCGGTGAAGTCGTTCTTCTTTCACGATCCCGTCTAGCCCAACCCTATCTGTGAGCACCATCTCCGCATGAACACAGTTGGAACGCACCCAAGAGCAGGCGATTCGTTGTTCACTACTACAACACATCCCGGGTATTCAGAATCGCCCATCCGAACGAATCCGATGCAGTTCCGATAAATAAAGTAGTCTTTTGATGGCCCATAGGCGAACATTTTCCGGATTGTGAGCAATTGTCTAATCTTGTCCGAGGTTGCTTGGTCGAAACAGTCTTGATTAGGGTACAGGTCCCCATAAAAGACACAGCTAAAGGGAAAGGTCCATTAGATGTAATATCCGGTGTTTCGACGAGGATGACCCTTACGGGAATCCGTCGGAACGTAACAAGATGAGGGTGTATGCCTGAACTTTGAAATTTGTGCCCACCTAAAACAGCGTCAATTAGGGAATTAGGCAGTCGGGTACGTTCCGAAACGTCAAAGGACGAACCCAGCTCTCCATGGATTGACCGATTTGCTGAATTACCCATTAATGGATATGTGAGATGATACATAAATGTGCCACTGCTCACAGTGCTACCGGTCAATTGGTATTAGCACATTCATGGGAGTCAGGAGGCAAATAACTCACTCGTGATTGTCCACAAACGTAACAGCATCCCCTGGCCTAATTGCGACTAGGGTATTGTCGAGGATCCGTCGGAGGTCATAGGATGGGCCTGACTTGCTGGCTTGGTGAAAGTTCTCGTGAAGTGGTACGTCAAAGAACGCTGTCTGTCGTCGCATTTTAGCCTTGCCGGTGAGGTAGGCTCGACAATTGCTTCACCTGTCCTTGAAACGCTCGGATGTTAGGCAGTATCTTCTGCACGCTTTATTCCACTATCATGTAATCGGATCGTAAGCAGAAGGAAACAATACTGACTTTGCGGTCCAACATTCTGCCACGACAAACAGCCTCTCCCTGTTTGGCACACCACGAGTCCTTTGAATCTAAAGTAAACCAGGTGCGTGAAGGTGTGGAACCACCAGACATGCATTCGACTCTCACAAACTCAAGGAGGAAACTTCGGTCCATGTGCTTGATGGCGTCCAATTTAAATCCACTTCCGCTCGTGACCTAGCATGCGACATCAGAATAGATGCGGAAATGTTGCCAATTGCAACTACATACATCGAGGATCCACGAACCCCACGCATACAGGTCATCACGCACCGCAGGATGCCGATGATCGATCTGGATGTTATTCACACAAACCGTTATTAGATGGCCACTCGTGGGATCCCATTCACATACGAACATCAATTCCAAGAAGGTAGTCATAGTTCCCTAGCTCAGTGTCGACCCGCGTCGACCAACCTTTATGGTTCTGGCTCGAGATGCGATATATTCCATTAGTCTGGGTTAGATCATCCCAATCAAGTCCTACTATGGCTGAGGGAGTCAAGGTGGTAATTTCACGGTGAAACTAACCTGAAAAGTGCTCGTGGGTCCACTTCATCCCACTATACTGCCATAAGATTAATGTTAGTATGTTTCGAGCCAATTCATTTATCATGCTCACCTTGCCTTGTCGCCCGGGAAAGTCGAACGCTGTCCAACCCTACCAGAGCTGGAGAGAAACGCTTTTAAGGGAGAACATGCACGTACTCTAATTTCACGCTCCTGTTCCAGAACACGAAGCCGGTTCTCGGGATCCACGCGCACGGCGGAAAATGTTTCTGACCTGTCAGCACCAAGTTTATGCTGATTTACATAGGGGTAAGAGCCAGCTCGACACGAAAGCCTAAAAGAATCACATTGAGTACAGCATCTATGATGATGCCAATATTGTTTTGACGTGCTGCAGAGCAAGCTTCGTGGAGCTCCTGCCGGGTGCCCCACCTGGTTGGAATGGTCCCTTTCTGGTCGAACTCTCCTAGGTCCCACTAGGGGTACAGTGAATCAAACGGATGAAGCAGGACGCAACTATACGTCGAAGCTAAACATACCAGGTCATAAACGTCATATCCTGTAGATTTCTGTTACGCGGTCAGGAACGGGCACACTTAGCGCAATGAAATCATAACCTTGCCACCCATTGCTTTGCTTGGTGGGGGTAGCCAGACCTGTGTGAACCCGAGCTCCGCAAGACGAGGCAGCTCGCTTTCGAAATGTTTCCACCAACTCATGTCGGGGTGTTGGGCATCCCATATGAAGAACTGGATCTGGTCTCCTATTATGCACTGAATCGAATAACCTTCTAAACGCCAGACTGACCATCACTGGGTTTTGGGAGCTGTTGTCTGGACCCAATCGCATTTGAGGCAATGCAGGACCGACGAGGCTGAGTCGGAAGCGGTCAAACCACGATAGAATGGTTGTGCTCATGTTCGTTCGTGTCCAAAGTGCGAGCAACCTACTTACGGAATGCTAGTCCTGGGAAAAGAACATTTCAAACTCCGCGTGGTACTTGAGACCTTCGAATTGGTTTTCTTTCTCTCTCCGAACCGTTTACATGGCCGCCCCACGCGCCTTTGTTGTTGGGTATGCGTTCCGCATATCGATAGCACACGGGAACCGTGACACCACGTAGGTTGGCCTATAGAAGAAAGGCCAATATAATCGCTCTGATCACGAATATTCACGTTGAGAGGAGTTTCATGACTTGGCAACATATCGTATAGTAGGAGAGTCATACCGTCTCGAACGTTTCGACTATGTTATATATCGTGCTAAATCTACAACCTGGATACCTCTACTACCTACCCTTTACTTGCTCTTCCTAATCGCCGGGGAACAACATCCGTCTCCTTCATAGGTGAAAGTTGTGTCGGTATACCCAACCCTTCCTCAGTCTAGTATGGTGCCAGTGTTAGTAGCCATTTCGCGGTGAGCGAGAACACGAATACCTGTCCCAGTACATTCCAGTCGAATGTAGTGGGTTGAGAACCACCAAATAGATTTATCTTCCGCTTTTTCTTCTTCGGTGGTTCATGCGTATCCACCGCCGCAGCGTCTTCTGAATCCTCCTTGGGTTGCGATGATTTGGTCTTGGATTTTTTAGGAGGATCTGGCGAAGCTCGTTTTCTAGAGTTTGCCATGGTCTTCGAATGCGCTTCGTCGGCGTCGTCACTCGGAGAGATTTTCTTCGGCTTAGCAGCCTTAGCCTTTGTCGGTTCCCTTGTTTCTGCATCTTTTTCTGCATCCTTTGTTTTCCCCTTCTTCTTGTGCTTCTGAATCTCTCCCATTTCGACATCGCTTCCGTCGCCTTCGATGTGTGCTACCTTTTGTTTGCCTTTCGCTTTAGTACTTCGCTCTGGAGCAGCCAACGGAGCGGGCAGAAAGCCGATAATCTCGATATCACTATCCTGGGGTTCAGGAATGGGAGTAGGCTTTTTCACAGGGCGTGGCTTTGGCCGCGGTTTAACAGGAGCGCCGGCAGGTCTACTGGAAGGAGGTTTAGATGTAGATGCCGGTTTGCTGGACTTGTCTTTGATTTTATTTGGTAGAGTGGACGGAGAAGGCAAAAAAAGTGGCACCGGCTCCTCGTCTGACTGTGCTGGTTCAGGTGGGGATGGTGCTTTCTTATTCGATGACTGATTATTATTGAACCATATGAGCAGAGGAATGGGAGGTAGAACGAACAAACGCAGAAACTTACCGTGCGCTTGGAGGTAGCGGATAACTGTGCTTGAAGTTCGACGATCTGCTGCTCCAAGGTAGTGATCTGTACCTGCGTATCGGTCAACCGGGTCTCCGCCGTCTCTCGGGCCGTTGTTTGCTCTTCAACTTCTACCTGTGAGATGATTTCTCTAAAGAGCTCAGTGCGCTTCAAACACGATGTCCTACCTTCCATTCCTCAAGAATTTGCTTGAGCTTCTCAACTCGGTCCTTCTGTTTCTGAAGCTTTGCTTCGAGCGCCTCAGTCTCTCCAGCACGCATTTGGAACTCGCCGATACGTCTCTTCGCCTCCCTGAGTTCTTCCTCAAGTTCAACCTTTTTCTTCCTTGCTTCCTCAGCGTCAGCATTTTCTCCCTTCTTTAAGTTTTGCCAGTTAGCGAGTTGCGTGCGAAGTTGAGTAGTTTCGTCCTGAGCAAGCTCAAGAGAACGCTTGAGGGAAGTAACTTGAGCCTCCAGAGCATCTCGTTCTGTGGTGAGACGGGTAAGCTTGGAGGACGTCGCGGTGGACGTTGCCGTTGCATCTGCATGAGCCTCTCGAAGGCGTCGGAGATCGTCCTAGGGATGTGGTGGGAGTCTAGTGACAACATTCAGAGGGGTACTATCATGAGCACGTACCTCGACTTGTTCACGTTGTCTGTGCGAAGCCTGTATTTCCGCCGTCCTTGATTTTACCTCGTCAGTGAGGGTTGTACACCGCGCCTTTAGCTCTTGCGCGGATTTCTCGTAGCGAGCCCCCATTTCCGTTGCTTCGTCTCGGAGCCCCTCGACGTGATTGATCTGTGCCTCGAGCTCAGTCTCCCGTGCCTGGAACATTGTAATCTTGTAATCCCTTTGTAACCTTTTGAGTTGCTCCTTTCTCGCTGCCTCCTGCATTTTGAGTACAGCAACACGCTCATCATGCAAAGCACATGCGACGCGGTACTGTTGTATTCGATGGCACGCCTGCATCGTGTCACATCCCTCAGCCCAAGCCTTCCTTTCGTCCATCCATTTCTGACGTTCACCCATCCATGTCTTGCGGTCCCCCTCCCAGGACTTCCGTTCGGCGTTGAGCGCAATGATATCAGCGGCGGACTTGGAGAGATTCTCGTCGAGGCTTTTAATTGTCTGCTCGAGGGAACGATTCTTCTGCACAAGATCGTTGATGTGCGCGAGCTGCGACGCGACCATGGCTTCATGGGGAGTGGCGGTCGACCCGGTGGCGGTTGAGGAGGTAAGTATCGACGTCGTTGCCGTTGCGACGGCAGTAGAACGCAGCGGCGTCGGGGCGCGTCTTGCCTGAGGAACCCCCGAGAGAGGCCTGGTTGGTTTGACTGGTGAACGCGTGATCATCTTGCGAAGAGACAAAGGATCACGACAGACGAGAAAGAACAAAGGTGCGCTACACCACCTGGGACGTGTCAGTATCTCGTCTGCAAGATAAACGCGCCTCTGTGATTGGTCCCGGTCAACACTCGACCAGTCGATCTCGTCGCTGCAGCACGAGCAGCTCGATTATGTAATGGGGTTGCACCCGAGCACCAACAAAGTATATCCCTGAGTTCAGAACGTCGGGATGGGCGATCTCCATACAAAGACGAATCGATCATCATGGTATGTTACAGTCATAGGCACTTGTGTGGAAACAGTTTAATTACGCGCGCACTTCTGTTGGCCTACGTATGCCCCAGCACGGACATTGGTTTATACACCTCCTCCAGGTATCGGATCTCTTCTGCCGACAAATTCACGTCAACGCTCGCTTCAGTCAGTCATCAGATCGTAAAACTCGTGGTTCTAGTCAGTGAAAACATACCAATGATGTCGTGGAGGTTAGCCAGACTAGTGGTACCAACAATGGGAGCGCTGACACCTGCAATGCACCGGTTAAAGAGGGTAATCGAAACACGCAAAGACTGAGACCAACCATCTTTGGTGAGGATCCATGCAATCGCGACTTGTGCCATGCTCACACCCTTCTTTGCTGCTACTTCTTCCACTCTGGATTATCCGAGTGAGCACACGGTAATTTATGGAAGCTGACGAGAAACACACCGATTGATAATCGTTTCGTACGACGAAGCAGTTGCATAATTTCCAATGAACCTGGCATGGATCAGAATCAAGACTTCTCAACTTGAAGATAATAACATTACCAGTCAATTTGACCTCGGTTGCTTTGTTGCCCCAATGGTCTGGTAAGTGCGCCACGAGCGAGTGGAGACCAGGGGATCGAACCAACGCCAAACATCTTGAGTGTCGGGAACATTTCCCGTTCTTCTTCACGGTACAGAAGACTGTAGTGGTTCTGCATCGAGATGAAGGGCGTAAGCTTGTTCGTGATCGCATAGTCTGTTTTAAAGCTTGTGAACGACCGTTTTGAACTGACATACATCTCTTAGTCCTCACTTTGCATGGCCTGAACTATGAACCCAAGTGTGAATGCACATACACATTACATGGTAAAATGCTTACACTGATATGCCCAGCAAGAACTCATTCCGATGTAGCGGGCGTAGCCCGCCTTGACGACGTCATGAAGAGCTTGCATCTGGATCAATTTCAAATCGGAATTAACGGGAGGCTCGCAAACTCGAGCGGTGTACTTACAGTCTCTTCAATTGAAGTCTCCTTGTCAAATCTATGGCCTGGAGGGTTGTTAATGGGTACCAATTTCCGCACTTACTGAACACTCACATTGAAGGAGGTCGACGTAATCAAGCTGAAGTCGTTCTAGACTCTTCTTCACACTCGCGAATATATGTTTGCGACTCAATCCATGTTGGTTCACGTAACCGTTGTGATCAGGATCCTTTCGATTGGTGACTTGATTATAGCTGTACTCGCGGCCAACCACATTGTAGACCTGCAGAAACTCGAATTACTATCCTACTTGGTCATCAGACGCAACTCACCTTTGTCATCACAACAATCTCATCACGAGGCAAGTTGAGTCTTTTGATCGCCCTTCCGAGAATGATTTCCGAGTAGCCACTCGAATAGGTCTAGAGCGGTTTAGATAAATGGCGGCATTATGGCGCAGGACATGACAGTTAAACTCACATCAGCAGTATCAAACGTTTGAATTCCGGCTTCGTATCTGTGCAACTCCAAGCTCGAAATCACAACGGCTAGGGACATTAATTGTGGTGCTCACGCGGCCTTGATATGTTCAACAGCTTCCTCCTCACCCAAGACCCACTCCTGCCACCCCTTATCGCCGTACTGCATGGTCCCGAGAATGATCTTTGAGACCTTCAAGCCTGAATTTCCAAGCCTCACTATATCCACTGGGTGTTAACATATCCCGAGCTACGAATTCAGTCGACTCACCATATGGAATTTTCCTAGTGGACGACGACATTGCTAGTTCGTGCTGATGTGACTATAAGCAATGCAGATGAAGCCGTGGATCAAGGCGTATCATCCGCACTAGGCAGTTTTATGCGTCAACATCGAGACGTCACTGTCCTATTGATAGCAACCTTCCGACCACCTGACTCAGATGCTGACTCCTGAGCGATCCGAAGTCGAACTACAGTAGAAATGCTTATGATGCGCAGAAAAATCTCGTAATGCATATTACCAAAGTGTAGTAATTTTAGCCCAGTGTGCTGAATGCGAACATGCATTATGAGATTTTTCTATGCACTATGAGCATTTCATTTCAAGGTTATCATTGAAGCCTTGAGGGCAAGAGCTAAACAATTCGCGCTGCACCGGGTGTCAATGTGGCGCTACCATCATCCAGATCGGACGTGGTGCAGGGTTTACTGCTGCCTAGTCTTCTACAGTGGCAACTTTGCACAAAACATGGTGTCGCAAGGCTGAGCGGAGATGGTATGGGGAGATTCCTATAGGCTCGAGACGTGATCCCGTGTGAAAGGACTGGAAAGGCCGAGTTGTCGACAACTTAGCATTACATTCAGAGGAAGAGAGTAGCCTACTCGGACGTAACCCGAAATATTCTAACCGTTTCAGCACTCGCTATTACCCTGTACTCTCAACCGCAGACCATGGCACCACCAACGAGGCTGAGACCCCATCTCAACGATCTATTGCAGAAGAACCACGAACTGGAGCACGTCGTCGCTGACCTGCGGCACCAGCTCACACAGTCCTCCGCGAAATGGGCCGATGAACGAAAGACGTTAGCTGTGGGATGCGACACCCTCATGGCGTCCTTTGCGAAATTTCGTGCACGGCTAGACGTTCACCCTTCGGATTGGGGTGACTCGGAGGGAGAAGTCGAACAGAACCTTGATGCAGGAAGGCAAAGCGAGGAAAGAGGCGAGGTTGATAACGGAGTACTTGAAACGGAGAGAGACCAGGGATCGTCAGTGGCAGAGGATCTTCACGAGAGGTGCCGTGCCCTTGCTGCTGAACTTCAAGTAAGAGAAGAAGAGTTGGAAGAATCCCAGAGGAAACAAGAAGCGGCTGAGGTGCAGTTTAGGACTTTCGTATCGACTGTCTGATGCGCCTCACACTGAGCGAATCTTTCAGGAGGAACTACAACGTGTTCAACGGTCGTTGGACGCTCAAAGCGATCAACTTCGAGCAGCTATTGCCTCCACCAAGGCAGATACCGACGATAAACTTTCTCCAGAGCCTGCACTTGACGATACATCGGTACAAGCCAGTCCTTCCAAGGCTGGGCTTGAGAACACGCCCGAAAAATTTGACCTCGCGAACCAGGAGATAAGTCGGCTTAGGGAGTTGCTTATGGGTTGGAAGAAATATGGCTCCGACTGGAAACGGAACGCTCAAAGAGCGCAGGCCCGGCAGTCTGAACTACGACTACGGGAGAATGAGCTCAGCGCACAGGTTAAGGCAGCAGAAGAGAGCAAGGCCCTTCTGGACACGGAGATCCGAAGGCTGACCAGTGCACTTGCAGATCAGACAGTTTGTTCTCCTTATTTTCTGAGACATGCTGCGATACCCATATCCTGTTTGCTAGGCAGCAGTGGAGCAACAACGTACTGCTTGTCAAGAGTCTGTAAACCGAGTTCACGATCTTGAGGCCATGGTCGCACTCCTTCGTGCTCAATTATCACCCGAGCAGCTTGCCTCCTTTGACTCTGGGCGAAACCAAGCTACACCAGGGCCGTCAGGCTCGACCCAGTCTCCGATGGTAATAGTTATCCACCCTCGGATTGAAGGATCGCGTCTCACTCTCTTGCAGCCGCACGCAGATGCGAACACCAGCAGGCGTAGCGACCCGATCGTACTGAAAATCCCATATTATCGTGTAAGTATTACTTGGCCGTCCGATCGCTCGATATACACGTCTCATAGAGGCGAACAAGTCCATCAGGAAATCATCGGCGGAAAATAATGAACCTCAGGGCGAACAACAAAACGTAAGTGGACACATCTCCCCACACACTTTTGTCGGTTGACCACCCGGGGAGCTAGGTATTTTCTTCACAGCAAGCTTCCGCTAGCCCATCCATCCCTGTGAGCGCCGTGCCACAGAAAAGCAATGACTCTTTGGATTTCAATCTTAGTGACTTTGAAATCTGCATTCATACGTGTAATGCGCTTCCGTGTCGAAATGATTCTCGATCCTTTCTGTGGCCGCGCAAGAAGCCTTCTCTACCGCGCCACGTTCTTTCGACGAAGAAGCACCATCTTTGTACGCCTGATTGTCCAGGTTATCGGCTTTTAAATATGCCACTGGCAGACGCCATGAAGGAACCTCGCAGAGCCAAGTGTCGCCCCCCAACGGAGGCGGAGCTCGCTTTAGCGGCAGAGGAGGCCAGGAGTCGAGCTCCCAGGAAACGAACAGGCGAAAAAGGGACCGGGGTTGAGGCGGTGGTTAGGAGCGAGGGTTCAGGAGAGCCCGAGGAACCCGAAGGAGGGTCAACGCGGGAGGAAGAGGCCCAGGAACGGGGAGAGAAACAGGGAGGGGAGCAGGGAGAGGGAGAGGGAGATGAATGGTCACCCCAAATGAGTGCTCCTTCGACGATTCTGGGAAAACGCCTGCGGGCACGCACAACGGATGGCGAGGTGTCCCCGCGCACTAAGAAACGAAGACCACGGAGTTCCAAATGATTTAATTGTCGAAAGCAGACGACTTTGTAGCCACTGCATATGTATGTGGAAGACTGCAAAAATACATGGTATCTGTTGTACTCTTTTAAGGGCCATGAAGTGTAATGAACCCCTCATCTGGTCTCCCAGTTCGTCTTCGAATGTCTGGAGACATGTTACCTATTCCACCAGCTGTGCGAGGGTCAGCATAGAAATGGCCTGGAGGAATTGCATTGAATGTTGGTGGTTGATGTTGTGGGTGACGGGGAGACCCGTAGGCGTAGTTGGGTTGAACTGCAGGAGCAGAAGGGTTTCGAGCGATGCGAGGGGACTCGTGGCGGAAGTCCGGAGGCTGCATTGGACCCGGACGTGCGGGAGTTTGGATGTGGTCTTCCTCTTGGGGACGTTGCTGTTTCAACACTTCGAGGAGCGAAGTAGGGTCGTAGTAGAGAGCCGACCCAAAGTCGACTTGGAATCTATCAAACATTAGACGCTTTTATATGGCGGAAGTAGTAGTTCTACTGACTGCTGTGTCCCCACGTCCCACTGTGGTCCCCTTTGTGCACGAGCACTGGTCAACAGTGAATTCCATTCTGAAGCAGCTTCCTACGGTCACAATTCACCCCGATTAGTGCCATGCGTTGCATGTTTTAGGGATGAACCGACGATTGATTGTGCCAGAGCACCTGCTGGTGGATCAATGTTATGTTGGTAGCGTACGCGGGGTCGTTGCTTCGCAGACTTCGCCGGATATTCTTTCTGGACGAGATTTTCCACTGACAGGCTGAATTTGAGACCTATGCGCTGAGCACCATGTCGCGGAACCTTGATCACAAGAGTTTTAGCTGGTTTCCCCCGAGCCATTGACTATTAAGTGTCTTGTCCCCGGTGGCAAGGATGGAGGATTACTTGTGAACATTTTCCACCAGCCCGCCTCGATATGGCAGGCATTGAGTCATCGCCTCTCAGCCCCTTCAACCCGAGTCCGCTCTCACTACAGAGATATCCTCGAAACTAGTATCGGACAAAGAACTTGAACAAACGGGTTGTCAAGCCGTGATTTAGTACTACACCGAGAATAAGCGGTCAACCCGGAAGCGAATACCGGTGACGTGTGGTTACGGTCTCAGCTGATTGAGAACGCGGTCACCAAGCCAAGCAGTCATTTTAACACCCACGATCATGGCCAGCCCACGTTTGCGCGCACTCTCCAGACACACACTCCGTCAGCTCAAGTTCATCATCCCTGGCGCTACCGTCACCTTTCTCCTTAACACTCATCACATCCTCTTCGGTTTGCTTTCAACACCCAATGCTAGCCCAGGTGACTGGTCGAGGTAGGCCACCCGCTCATACTATCCTGCCCTGATTGACCAGAAACAGAACCATCGCACTGCTAACATCATGTCTCGGCGGGCTCGTAGTCCTCCTGTTCTTCTATGTTTTGCTGGTGCACTGGCTCCGAGGGGTTGAGCCCGACGTAAGTCCTCACAGCCACCCACCCTGTTGTCTTCTCAGACTCTTTCAAAGTATCGTTCATGGAGGCAGTCTGGCGTCCTTTCACGCGCAATCCCGACACTGACTGCCGCCATCGTCGCTGGTTGGTCATTGCTTTCCATCACGCTCGGCAAATGGTCAAGTCTAGGATACTTGAAGGGCACCATCGGAGGTAATTTCTACTGTGCTCTACCTTTAGACATCCACCGATTCTGAACATAGCCTCTGGATTATATGCCCTCGTCTTTGGTTTGATGGGCCTGCTACCCGCTCCGATCCGTCGGTCGTGATCACAACTTGTCTCGGACCAATATCTAACATGCTCACTTACGCTTCTCGAACGTCAACTTGGATCACGACCCCACTCGATTATTCATGTTTTTTCCGTATCAAATGCATCTGTATGGCTGTTTTCTTGGTGTTGCTCCGCAGCGTGTTATCATGTCTAGCCTAACCTGAGTCAGTACTACCAACTAATTGACCTGCTGGCGCCCTTTCCCTGGAGCCTGTGGTCCTTGTTTCATATCACGCGTATCAGTATGTCTCTTGGTTCGTAAGTTGAAACGTTAACCAACTGCTACTTTGCGCACCGACACGTCGTAACAGTTCAGATCCGATCAAGCTCCTGTCATAGCAGGACGACAGGGACCAGTCAGACCGCCATCCGCCGCGGCGGGTGCAGTAACTCCGGTGAGTAGGTGAAACATGCGTAAGGACCATCCACGAAGATCTTCGACGCGGCACTCTTGGCGGCACTCGCACAAGTTATTTAAGTAACTTCCTTCGATACTTTTCCGAAAAAAGTGACACCGGACCGAGAACCTCTGTGACGGCATGTCATTCAGCCCATTACTTGTTTCGTTCTCCGAGGACGCCCTGCCAGAAGCAGAAATCCATCCTCCCCGACACCTTTGAGTCACGGACTGTGCCCAAGGATGTCCTGTTATTCAGGTGGCATATTTCTCCGTCGACCCCGCTATGCTAGCGTGGTTGAGGGATGTGCGTAGCTATATCCCTCCTGTTCAGATCGGCGAGGTAATGCGTCCCATCGGCCTGGGCATTGTCGTGGAGGCCGGGGAGGGAAGTGTTTCCGCCAAGGGAGATTTTGGGCGCGCCCAGTATGTATGGGTGTTCTATTATCAACTCCTGATTTAGATGCATCCACCGTTTAGGCTGGCTGCAAAAGACAACGCGAATCCCGAGGACTCCCCTTCAAACCTTGTGACTGACATATTCAAGTCTCCTTCCAGGCACCACCCCGATGGGCCTTTTAAACACCCTCGGCATACACGGTAAGACCTCGTATTTGATTTGATTTGATTTATTACTTGACGTTAGGCATGACTGCCTACTCCGTGGGGGACGCGGCGAGTATGTTCCGTCTGGTGATCCGCAATAAATGCACCAGGGTCTCCATAACGTCGGGCAGCTCAAGGCTGGGAAGACTCTCTTGGTGTCTGGTACTGCAGGCGTAGTCGGTTCCCTCGTCTGTCAGCTCGGAGAACGTGCCGGTGTCAGAGTTTAAATTGTGGCGCTGACCGGGCCCAGTGACGACAAATGCGCCGGCCTGGCTTGAGAGCGAGCTAGGCGTTGACGTGGCTTTGAACTATAAGCGTAACACATTCAAGGAGGGCTTCGAGAACGTCGTCGGATGTCTGGACGTCTTCTTTGACAATGTCGGTGGAGAGAAATTTTGGATCTGGCGTGAACAAGGACGCGAGGATCATAGTGTTGTGCGGTTCGTGCAGTTTTCCGTGTGTACGATATGTGTTTGCTGGCTTTGTCATTCCAGGAGCCATCTTAGCCTATAGTAGGTTGACTGTGTTTTGGAGGGCGAATGTATTCGTCGTCCAGATTCACCAACGCCTCGTGGCCCTCAAAACTATTTGAACGTCATCGCTCAGCGAGCCAAGATTCAAGGTTTTATTTTGTACGTTCCTTCGTTGTCCGCTCCGCAGTTTCTGCGACTCATTTTGCATAGTCTTGACTACGCTTGGCAGTTTCCCAGAGCAGCATCGCTGATCTAGCCGCCGGCCTTGCTGATGGGACAATGATCCATATCGTCAAGGGGCAAGAAAACGCATCGGGAGCAAGTACTGCCGATGCTGTTTTCAGATAACAGTGGGAAACTGTAAGTCCACCTTCTATTCTCGAGCACCTGGAATCTAAATGCAGATCGATCAGAGTCGTCCAAGTCTTCGACGAACAGCCCTCTGAACAGCCAAAGTTATAAGGTTTGCTCGGTCATTGAACTTTCCCGTCCAGCGCACTTCTAATAACACAACGGAGTTCCGGTGACCCGGTTTCGTTACATGCCTAGAACAAGAAATCTACTTTACATAGCAGATCATGAAATTTGTATGGGCCGCGCCAAGGTTGTCCGTGTGTCATACCAGTTTCCCTTCCAAATGAGAAGCAAAATTTCTCTACGACAGTCATTAAATTTCCATCCCCTAACATCTTTGAAGCCAACAACTAGACGTTTCTAGCGAGTTCCACCATCGTATTGCCAGCGTGCACCTCGTCAAATGATCTTGAAGTTGCATCTTTGTGCGTTCCAAGCGCTGAGAGATAGCCTGGTGGGACAAGACCATTATCTTCGTGGTACATCTTATGTGCCCTGAGGAACGCAATGTGCTGTGGGGTTAAGGCTATCAAACCGACACGAATCCACGTCAGCTTCTTGCTTGCACCTCTAGATGAGAACTTGAAGTACGTACTTCGCGAGGAAGAGCAGAGGAAAGTATCATAAATGAAGAAAGCGAGGACCGTGGCTGGGATGTTCGTGAGTGCGGTGATCGCAGCATAAGGGCCACCTGCAGCCTGGCGACCCCAGATTGACATTGCCATTATACGTCCGCCGACATCACGCGCTGTGTTTGCGGCAACTGGAGGCGATGGATGTCAATAAACGGGATATCTGTCGATGGCGGAGAATGCACGTACTTGCAGTGGGGGAAAATCCCCATATGGCCATGCCACTTGTGGGATAGGTCAGACAATAAGCCGATAAATAACTCACGAAGGGTTCGTACTATGCAAATCCAATGACCCAGGGGGCCGCTGCTGGTGGTATCATGTGGTTGGTTGGATCAAGGCATGCGCTTATGGCAAGGCCAATCACAAGGTCCTTTGCATAACAGTGTCAAACTGACGACTGGGGAAAGAGTATGAAATCCTCACAGTCACAAACTCGTTAAGGAGAACTCGGTGCAAGTTCGTCCCAGGCAATACATAGAGGGCAAATATACCTCCTGGGCCATCAGGAGTGAACATCGTTGTGTTATAGAGGCCTTTCTCAACGAGAACACTTTCTGCGACCTTAGGAAAGCTAAGACTTCTTTTCTGGAGTCGATCGGGAAAGGACATACATACCATGATCAGGTCTTTCCACTGCACATATATGACAAGGCACGCCAAATAAGCGCCGAATATCTGCGCTAATATGTACCTGGGTTCGGTGTTATTATTACCCGATGCCCCACAGAAGACCACGGGAGAAAGACGTACGCGGCAGCTTTTCGCATAGGAAAACCTCTGAATACGACGAATGAAATAGTGACACTAGGATTGAAGTGACCAGCGGAGGTCGCCCCACAGATCGTGATTGCAAGCACGATTCCGATTGTATAGGCAACGCCCACAGTGAGTAGGGCTAGGCGTCAAGGTCAGGATTAATATCAACACTATTGAGACGTGGACTGACAGCCGATGGGTTGAGATGTAAGAGCGCCAACAACGAAAGCAGCTGTGGATCCAACACCTGTTACCAATTGTTAGGGAGGGCACGCTCTCGGAACAAAGGAACTCGGCCAACCCGCGTAAACGTATAAAAATACGCCAATCTGTACGCAGTCAAGTTGGTAGCTGCATCTGAGAGAAGATATCATAGGAATACTGTACCATTTCAGCGACCATCTCGGTAAACAGATGGATTTTGGTGTGCTTGACGCTCTCCCAATGAGTCATGTATCGTGGCTGGGGGGAAACATCGCGTAGGTGAACTATTGGATAGGACATGACAGGGGAGATGATGAGGGAAGCATGTCGGGGCCCTACCAAACCTTTTAAGTCATCAACTCAGCAGCCTGAGAACACGCCCATCGTATGATTCGTATCTGGCATATACTGAAACCCATGTGATGCGGATCGCAGTGCTTGTGTTAATAATGCGGCAGATCAAAAACCTGTTCCTGTTCCTTGTTCTCTCTACTCCGGGAGGATAGTCGCCAGTCTGTGGACGGAGGAACAGGATGCACACCTGCCCGATCCAAAGAGAACTTCGAGGGACGCCACGAGGGAGAATGCCGCGGCAGGTCCTGTGTCACTTCCTTTGAGAAGTGGAGTAAATTAGTGTGATTGCTTGGCGCGAGGTTGGCAAATCACAAAAGTCACTAGTCACTGATCGGGTTATGCGTTGCCAAATTTAAGTCCCGCCCAACACAAAGTGAAGATAAAATATGTTATGCTAGCACAAGATGTCACGGTAGAGTACGGGTCATCATTGACTAGCGTATGAACATATATCGTGAATGTACAGTATTGAACGAGTGGAGTGTTTTTGCATGGCCCTGCTTCACCGTCTTGCCAGTGCGAGATCCAGATGCACAATTCAAGAGCGTTTGGCGTGCGAGCTAATGTGTAATTTTGGGTCAGATTCAGGACATTGTAGGAATGGTAAAGTCCCTGGGCGACTCCCCAAATGCCTGCTCCCCCCGTTCGTCCCATCCGGGGAGCCACCTGGACCAGCAATGCGCTCGAGATAGGCTTTCCGAGCGCAACTCCTGGACCTGGGTGAATTCAGGCTCCACTTCGGCTACTCGCGGCGTGCCTGTCACAGCGTGATATTTGCCCAGTGTCAATGTATATCGACGAAAACAACATGGAATGGGCTCGTTCAACTTCGTAGGACCAGTAAATGCATAAGAAATATCATGTGACAGAGAAAGATAAATTGAGGCTGAGGACGAGTTTTGAAAAAGTTGTTCACCTCGTGGTGAGTGATAGTAGCGTCTGGCATGCAGTGCTGTGCGTGAGTGATAGGCACAGATCTCCCGGTGTGCACATTGGCCTGGAGCTCGCCACATACATACCGGTCTTGTGCCTGCGAGGAAGCTCCCCAAGTCTTCCTTGGATAGGCCACACACCGGTCTGATGCTCCCCAGAGCATTTTCAATTCGCCGGAATAGGTTGGAGAGCAACCTTGGCGCTTGTTGAGGGGATTTGGATAGCCCAGCTGACTAGGCGTTGAAACAAATGAACCCGCTTGCAAGCCGACCGGTGACCGCCACGAGTGCAGTCAATTAGATACCACCCAAATCCTTGCAACCGACTACTAGTACCGGTCTCAGACGGTTATCCGGGGTAGAGCCGGGATGCCGCCCGCGATAACCCACCGAAGACAGCGTGTCGGCCGTGCCTTGGTTAATTACTTTGTCAAAGCAGTCCGCTTTCATCATGCCTAGACTCAACAAGGATGCGCGGGCTAGACAACGATGTCGAGTCAATTGTTCCATAGTGTTTCCGAAGAATCTGAGATGTATTGTCGTCAGGTTGGAGAGTGCAACGTCGAGCGCCGTGGAAGCAACGACATGCGTTGGGACCCCTGTGACCGCATTCAAACTCCGTGGTGGCGCGGTGTCGCCCCGGACGACGGTGAGAAGGAGCGATCGGGGTTGATGCGCTCGATGGGGAGAGGTGGTGGTGGGTGTGGTGGTGTGCTCGCCGTCGTCAGGCTCGTTGGGGGCAGTGAGTGGGTAGTGCAGTGGTCTGTGGGGTCCTTGAATGGTAGCTGTGTCGTTCCCGCGGGTGGCTTGGAGTTGTATCGGGCTTCGAGGCCTTCGTTAGTGAGCGACTTTTTGACTTTACTCGCCAGTCAACCGCCCGCACGAAACATAAAATTGTTTCCCTTCGTCTCCAGCTTGCAGGGGTTTATTTCTCTTCTTCCCCTTCCAGGCCAAAACCGCGAGTCACCTCTCACGCCTTGATTCTCCTTCAAGCGGTCTTGGTCGCGTCGTGCTTGCTATCTCGTCATTTCTGCTGTCTTTTGCTCTTTCCCCCCATATCTTCTCTCCTTGATTTTTCCTTACTTTCTATCTCTTCACAATGGCAACCTCCCGTGCAAAGCAGACCAGGAAGGGCATGGCAGACCCCGCCCGGTATGTCGACACCCCATCGCCGCCACATATGCCCTCCCTCATCCTCTTTACTCCCTCCTTTTTCCCCGATGTAGTCGCCCAGCATGGTCAGGTGCACGGGCTTCCCCCACGTTCTCTCCAGCGAACACCACTTCCCGCCTTCCCAATGGCCCTCCCGCTCCTCAGGGGGGTTTTCCTCCATTACCTGCTCACACCAACGGCACTCGTTCTCCAGATGCGCCCCAAGATCAGGTCCTCCAGACTCTAGCTGGCTTGACTGTGCGTCTTACATATCCGGTTGTGTCCCATGTCACGAGCCTACATCTTCCGTTCCAAACTAGGGCACAACCGTCACCTTGTTGACGAAAACTGGCCAGCGTTACGAGGGCGCCATTTCGTCTACTAGTCCGGAGGGCGACACGGCTGGTGTGACTCTGAAAGACGTCAAGGAAATCTCCAAACCGGGCACTCCTCTTAAAGACTCTCTTTTCATCGCTTCTGCCAGCATCGAGAATTGGCAGTCCGGGCCAGCCGATGTTAAACTGCCCAACGGTGACAGTGAGTCCTCAGACGCACATTCACCTGACACATTTGCCCCGAGATCGATTCTCCTTGCGTCTTCCTTCTAATCCTTGTTCTATCCTTGAGATTAGTACTGATGCGACAATTTTCCGTAATAGCGTTTCGGACGGATACTGATATCAGCAAGGGAAAGGTTTCTCGAGAGCGCGAGCTGCAGGCGTGGCAACCCGCAGACTTACTGGCGTCACCTGGTGCACCTGCAGCCCATCACGACGGGGCCGGAGATGAAGTCACGTTCGGACCTGGGGCAGCCAATAACTCCTCGTGGGACCAATTCGCCGTCAATGAACAGATGTTTGGTGTCACGACGTCGTTTGACGAGGAGGTTTACACGACCAAACTTGATAGGTCCGCGGCCGACTTCAAAGAGAAGGAGCGAAAGGCACAGCGCATTGCCAGTGAAATCATGGGGGTATGTCTTCTGGCGCGAGGGTACTCCGCCGTATATTCAAAGGCATGCTCACAAATTTGGCAGAGTACCGCCAACAATCTACATATAGCCGAGGAGAGAAATCTGAATCTCGATGATAGCGGCGTAAACGAGGAAGACAAGTACACTTTTATATTTTCGTCTTACTTGCACGTCCTTACAGCGCAACATAGGTATGGTGCAGTTGTTCGTGGTTCAAATGCGTATATTCCCCCTGGTGCACGCAAACAACAACTGCAGCAACAGCAACAGCCTAGTCCTGCTGGAGCTCCAGCCATCAATAGTCCACCGCTGAAAGCCGATATCCCCAAGGTTTCTGTTAATGGTCCTGATGGAACAGCGGTGGCCCCGAAAGAAGTACCTCCGGCTGCCAAATCGACTTCTCCGGCGCCGTCAACGTCGTCAGTGAACAAGGTATGTGGCCGCCCCTAGAGCATCGAGCGATGGATCAATCTTCTTACTGATCGCCTTCTATCGATGTCTTCATAGCCGCCAGCAGATCCTCTCCCAGCGTTCCGTGACTTTGTGACTAATGAGAGGCAGCGCTTGACCCAAAAGAAACAGGCGCTAGTCAAAAGTGAGATGGACAAGCGCAAAGCTGAGCTACTCAAGTTCTCCCAGACATTCAAGGTCGGTGATTCACGCGCATCCTCGCTTCTATTATTGCCCTTAATTTACGCGACATCTCTCAGCTCAACAAACCCATCCCTGACGATCTGGTACCTATTCTGGCGAAGGACGAAGAAAAGCAGCGGCAAATTCGTGAAAAGGCTACTCAGGACGCAATCTCAGCAACGGCTCGAACTATTGGTGCTGTGGGAGCACTCAACCCATCTCCGAGTGCTTCGCGTGTACCGCAAATACTACCTGTTTCTTCTAAGGTTACACTTGATGGGGCGCGGAAACCTGTCTCGATTACTACTGCCTCAACAAAGCCACTCGCTCCGACACCATCAGCGTCCACTTCCAAAGTGGCTCTCAAACCATCGGAGCCTGGCAAGACAAACGGCAAACCGACGATCAACATGTTCATTCAACCCATACCCCCTTTCAAAGGGAATAAGACGAAGTCACCCAGCCCACAAACCAACGGAAGCTCGTCAACTACTACTGTGCCGACCTCACCCACGTCGACAAACCGGCTAAATGCAAATGCGTCGTCCTTCCGGCCGAATCCAAAAGCAAGTGCTTTCACCCCTGTAAAAGCGAATGTACTGTTTATCACCCGCGCGGTAAAACTGACGATATATCTTGTTTGCTTTATATAGGGTCCTACTTCACCTATTCCCAGCACTACTTCTGCTTCTGCCTCGGCATCACCACATGTCAAGCCGGCTGAATCGGTGAGGTCTTCGACTCGATGACCGTGCGTTGCTCAATGCGGTTGTAGACTCCTGCTCCCAATGCCTTCTTTGGCACGAAAGTCGTCAAGAAAGCTACGGTCCACGTCAAGGATGACTTCAATCCTTTCAAACACAACAAGGTTGCTGAAGCTAGTAATATCAGTATGACATATTTCATGCGTCTTAGTACATTACTCTTACTTTACTTTAGCCGCGATGTGGCCGTATAGTGGCAAACGATATGCAAACATGTTCCCTCCCCTGCCTCACCAGCCACCTCAGCCGCCGGCTCACATGGCACCACCCGGTCCACCACCTGTCACCCATCACCCTTACGAAGAGGGCGAACAACGTGTTTTTTACGTTCCTTATTACCACGGACAGGTAAGAAGTTATAATCTCCAACCCCTTTATGGAACCGACCTCTGGTCCCCAGCCTATGATGCCTGGCATGGCTCCCCCACCACCTGGTACTTTCGTATCGACACCTTTCATGCAGCCAATGCCTTACCCCCCTGCCATACCACCAAACGCACAGCGTGAGTAGTTGCCAATATATTACTGAACGATAACCAACCCATCGACCAGCTATGTACGCTGCGTCGCCGATGCCACAAATGCCACGTGCGTTTTTCGTTGTGTCGTATATTATGAGCCTGTCGTTGACTGTTTCCTTACTCTAGCGCCGCAATACATGCCACCGCCTCCTGGGAATTACCCTCCTCCGCCAAATGGCGCAGGTCCCCGTCCTTCCATGCCACCGACCCCAACCCCGATGCACGCACACCCATACTACCACCAGAGCCCACAACGTTTGTCATAGTTTCAACTTGATTAGCTCTGGTGACTGAAACCAATTTGTAGTACAACATGCCGTTCCGTACCAAATGATGATGCCACCAGGAGGCCCCAACGGGCCTCCCCACGCGTATGAGGCAGGTCCAGCCCCACCACCGATGGGTGGTGTTGGCCACGCATAAGCATGACCCCGCTGCATCATTCTTTTTTCCCCACCTCATCATGTTATTGTTGTTGTGAGCTCGAAAGCGATCGTGCCAGTCTTTGTTGTATGTGACCTGCCCAAGGCCGAGGATGGCACATCTAGGGTCTTTAGCACTGTAACCACAATACTGTACTGGCATAAATTGCTTTGGATACAGGATCGTGGCGTGAACTCACGGAACACGCGCCTCACGTACGGATCTGATCAGATAGGGTGGTTCTACATTCGATCAATCGATCGACGAAGATAACCGTTGGGCCTGGACTATACCAACATGGTCTGTGCGCAGGTCACGAAACGTATATATACCTGCATTCGTCACACTTGATCTTTACCACTCTGGCCATTTGGCTTAGATCAAGAGTAGTATCTGTTCTTGATAGTTTAACCACTATTATGAGGGCACCACCCTCATTCTTTGGTTATTTAATTTTTGCTGCCCTTGTTCCCTCATGAGCTCTGCTTGCAACTCCGAGGGCATGATGACCCTGCCACTGCACTACTGGCTTGTGTCATTGGGGGTTCTCCCTTGCTTCTGTCTTCTCTTTGCTGTCTCTCTATCAAGTGTTGTTTGACACTGCACTTGGGCTCAGCAAAGAGAACTCAATGTGCATGGATTTCTCTCTATGAGGGACCTGTTCACTCGTATGCTCTCAAACTTGGCTCATCAAATCTGTGCTGTGAAAATTTCTAATCTGGCAATGTACAATGGTCTGCACTGTCTGCACTGTCTTGCTCCAAAGTTGGGCTTTGCTAAGTTGAATATTATATTTCAGGCCATAATTTGCTTCCTTGTCCTGCTGCAGGAGTAGGTACATTTTGCCACCAGTTGCATTGCCATCAGTCAAACAGTTAGGCACAGCTTGTAAGTTTTTTGATATAAGTTACCATAACCACCATGCAGTTGTGACAGCAGTATCCACTGTCTAGGGGTGATCAATGTTGTTCGTTTATATACCAGCCAGTTGCACTAGTTTCATCATTGTATGCTCCCTTGTTCATTTCTTAACTCACCATCCTCACCATTCTGTCTATGGCAGTGTTTACCCTCCATCGATATCTTCGCGAGCAATGGTGTACTCTTCCTCTACCCAAAGCAGTCGGCAATGTTGGTTCAAAGTCATACCTTGTGACTGGGTCAAACATTGGGCTGGGATTTGAGGCTTCAGTACACCTTGTGAAGATGTGGCCCAAGTTACTTCTAGCGACAAGCAGGGATCTGGCCAAGTGTGAGCAGGCATGAAAATGTAAGGATATGCGGCCACTCTGAGTTCCGGAAGATTGATGTGATGAAAACAATGCGTCAAGCCATCCCCATCCTTGAGCGAGCAGCTGCAAGCGGTGTACCAAGTACAGAGGTGTATGTTTGGCCACTCGAGTTGGGCAGCTTCCAGGCCGTACGCTCCCTTGTTGACAAGTTCGCAGCGGATAGAAATGGGGAATTGAATGCATTCATCATGAACGCCGGACTTTTTCCTGGCAACTACACTCAGACGCAAGACGGTTGGGAAGTAATGTATTTACAATCCCTCGCCTTCCCCATTCAAAATATCTTATGGGTTTCATCACATCAGGCTGCAAGTGAATTATCTTTCCAATGCGTTGCTGAGCATCTTGCTCTTGCCATACTTGATAAAGTCTTCCTCTCCAGATCCGCCATCGCGTTTGGTTCTAGTGTCGAGTTTTTCACATTATTTTGTTACCAAGTTGAAAGACTCGCGAAACGGTATCCTTGAAACCATTAACCGGCCGGAATTTGGCAACGGGTCCGTAACTCTTCTGCTATGCCTGTTGAACAATCACCGAGAGTAGTCATTATAGCTAGTGGTGTTCGTTATAAAGTTTCAAAACGTGCGTATTATACTTGATTTGCGAAGAAAAGCTGACCATCGGAGTTTCTCAGTACTGGGGGTCATGTTTATTCGGGAGCTCGCTTTGTGTCTTCCTGAAACCACACATGTCATTGCCTCAGGCTCCATGGTCGATCCGGGTTTTTGCAGTTCAAATATTTTTCGCAACAATGCAAAAGCACAGATTGTTTCTGCTATCAATAAGCTGGCCCTTGTGCGGTCGACAGAGGAGGGAAGTAGAACGTTTGTCCATGGTGCCGTTGCGAGTGATCGCTCAATGCACGGACGGTATCTGTCCTCTTATAAGGTTACTGAAGAGAGTGATTTCCTATTCACTCCTGAAGGGAAGGCATGTTCCGCCAGGGTCTGGGTACGCACTGTTACTATTGCCGCGTCTCTGGATTCTTATCCCACCGAACCGACAGGATGAAACTATCATGCTCTTGTCTGGTATTGACGGCCGAGTCTCGGAGATTGTTGAAAATTTTTTGCGGGTTGATTCATGATTGATACTTCTGTCTGGATATGAGTAGATGAGAATACCGTACTTGGTCAAACATAAACAGGGGTGTTTGGGCAAAAGACAGTTCCTGCACGTGATCGACGCGTCGCGTGGTTGTAAAGAAGCACCAACTTGGATAGAAACGCCTCCCTGTGCACAACCGACAGTGACAAAGAACATCCGATGCCCGCCATGCGTACCTCTCAACTTGCGCAGGAACGTGCTGAATATCGTGCGAGCATCACAGAGGCACTTGAAGAAGACGAAGATCCCCTCGCCGCATATGACGATTTCATCAAATGGACATCACGCACCTTCCCCGAGAGCGATCATGGCTCAGGACTCATTCAGCTACTTGATGAGGCTACTAGGAAATTCAAGGACGATGCGCGGTATAGCGGTGATCTGAGATATCTGAAGCTTTGGTGCTCCTATGCGAAAATGGTGGAGAAACCCGCTCTCGTGTACGCGCACCTAGTGAAGAAGGAGATCGGGTGTGTCTATGGGCTCTTGTGGGAGGAATACGCGCTGGCACTTGAAAAAGAGGGACGGTGCGCAGCGAAGCTTGGTCAGTCGTCATGGAATAACTAACTGGCCGACTCAGACGTACAGACGCCGACAAGGTATTTCGTACTGGCATAGCTCGTAGCGCTCGTCCCATCGAACGACTCAAGAAAAGATACCGGGACTTCCAGTCCCGTCCAGCCCCAAAACACCAGCCGACTCCTTTTCGGTCGACCGGAAACGCTGAAGTAGACGCTCTCCGGCGAAATCCATTCAAGAACCACGAACCATCACCCTCGACTTCTAAACCATCATCTGCTGTCCCTTCGAGCTCTATAGGTAACCCTAACCCTACTCACGGTCGCTATGCACCCATGCTTGCTCCTCCGGCGCCGGGGAGACGGCCGGAGAAGCTTCGTTTCAACCTCTCGCTATTGTTTACTCCCTCTGGTGTTGAGTATTCTGCGCAGGAAGTGCGTGCCAGATCAATGGGTCTTCTAGGCAAAAAATGGGGTCCCTCACCTGCTTCAGAGCTCCGTAATTCTTCGTCTGGTGCTGTGAAGGTGAACTTCAATGACGATGGCTCAAGAAGCACGCAGAATATGGGCTCGACTGCTGCGGGAGGCAAGCGAAGGGGTGCCAATGTTGCCAATGTTAATGAACCGACCGTCACAATTAACACGAAGGAAGCCTTGGCAGACGTCTTTGGCATGTACAATTCTCCGGACAAAACAGTCAAACGTACCATGCCAGGTAGTAAGCACGCCCCTGTGCGGAAAATCGAGCCCATAGGTGGACGTAGGGCTGTCCCCGAGTCCAGGCCGGAAGCCTCTCGCACCTCACCGAAGAGCGAAAGTGCGAAACTCCCTGGTCCAGGCAAGTCTTTACAATGGATAACTTTGGAGCAAGTTTTGAGGGTTGCTTGCGATAGCTTTCAAACCTTTTGTTGATGAAAACGTACCACGCAAGGAGAATCTTGCTCCTCCACTCAAGGTAAGCTTTCTTGCATTTCCAGTTGATCTATCCTGGCTTTACTCACGCATATATGTACTTTCCATACGACACTGTTTCGCACTGTGTCCAGTTTAAACCGTTTGTCGATGAACCTAAACAGGCTTCCGTTGTGCCTGCCCCTGAGGCGGGCCGTCGCGCGCTCTCCCTCAAAGATTCAGGCGTTGCCTCATGTAAAGATGCCTCTGCGAATCTTTCTACTACAAAACTATCGCCTCCCAATGGATCGAAACCGTCCGCACTCAAACCTATGCCGGAAGAGCCACAAGGTTTGCCTGTCTTCTCAAAGCCATTTACACCCGTTTCCCAGAAGGAGCCCCTGGTTCGGCCCCCACAGGCGAAGATTAGTCCTGACGCAAAAGATGAAAATCAAGCGCAGGCACAACAACCACCTCAGACCTTCGTTCCATTCGTTGACTCGAAAACACCTTTCAAAGTATTTTCTCGCCCACCGGGCCATGGCCAGGGCGAGAACTTAGTTGTAGATTCCGGCGGCGGAAGCGTGTTCACTCCGAAGCCTCCGTCTCCTGCGAGCCTCGGTGTTGGTACTAGCACGGGAACTGGTACATTCAAACCCTTCATCGATAATGCACAGCCGGTCGTGACACCGGCTTCCACGAAGAAATCAAATATCCTGCAACCACGTGCGAGGTCGATCCCACCTATAATCGAAGAGGTATCCACGGACGAGTCGAGCGAGGCTGACCTACTCGGCACCGCTGGAGATCCTGATGCAGAGGATGGACAGGTCATTAGCAGCAGCAGCCGTAGTGGCCTTTCCGAGAGTGAAGATGGGTATGCTTATGAAGGTGGTGAAGCAGAAGCGGAAATGGAGGCTGCAGTCGCATCGTCGAGCGACAGCCAGTTTGACGATGACGACGATTACCATCGGCATGCACAGGGAGAACAGGTGTACGAAGATGAAGACGCATCCCGGGAGGAGGGTTCTGCAGACGAAGACGAGAACTATCGCCCACCACTGGGTGGGAGATTTGGCCGAATCAACGTCATGACTCCGATTACTGAACGAACCTGTGAATTTAGTACGAGGGGGTTCCCGACACCAACAAGCACAGCGCGAGCTAGAGATGGTCTAAGCGAGGAAAAAGAGTGGAGGGAATGGGGAGGACAGGAAAGTGGTCGCTATGCTATCGAAGCGGCGGAAAAGCTAGCCAGGGAGGTACGCGAACTTGAGGAAGAGGAAGATGACGACCATCATGACATACGCGACAGTGTTCCATCCGACGGCCTTGAGCCCATCGAGGAACCCACGGGGACGCTCAGCCTTTCTGATTCTCTGGCTGTTATGTCTGCCTTTAGACCACCTAATCCTTGTGTTCCTTCCGATCCGCAGATCGTTTCAACTCTCCTTTCGCTTCTCCCTGCAGACGGAGACTTCCATGACCTTAGAGCCCAAGACGGAGGGATGTTGGATGGACTGCAGCGATTTGCTGCGCGGGTGACAAGAAAGAAGGGCGGATCGACGGATGACGACGAGATGATGGTCAACCTTGAGGGAAGATCACTTAGGGTGTCAGGAAAACTTGGAGAAGGAGGTTTCGGTGCCGTGTTCTCCGCACGAGAGGTCACTAAATCTGGTGATGAAGGTGACGACGAGGACCTTGATATCGATGATGAAGACGAGGACGAGGACAACTCCTTGGTAGCACTGAAGGTCGTGAAGCCCCGTAATCTTTGGGAATTCCATGTCCTTCGACGAATTCATAGGACGCTCCCTGCTCCTCTGTCACGTTCGACAATCATGCCCCACGCGCTCTACGCTTTCCGCGACGAGTCACACCTCTTGCTGGAGCTCTGCCCGCACGGTTCGCTTTTGGATGCGGTGAACCGTGCTGGGCCGGCAGGTATTTCGCAGCAAGGGGCTTGCCTGGATGAGCTGTTGGTCTTCTTCTTCACTATCGAGCTTTTGCGTTTTCTGGAGGGTATGCACGCTGCGGGCTTTATCCATGGAGACCTTAAAATTGATAATTGTCTGCTCCGCCTCGAGGAACTGCCAGGAGGGGCATCGTCATTGTCTGGTAGTTACCAGCCCAGCGGAGAAGGGGGCTGGAAATACCGGGGAATCAAGGTCATTGACTTTGGGCGGACCATCGACACATCGCTCTTCCCAGCACACCACAGTCAACAATTCATCGCTGACTGGCCTACGGATGATCGGGACTGCTTCGAGATCCGCGACGGACGGCCCTGGACATACCAGACGGATTACTTTGGCCTCGCAGGCATCGTATACTGCATGTTATTTGGGAAGTATATCGAGGCATCGTCGGTGACGCATGCACCTGAGTCTACGGATTCGGAGCCAATTTACAAGATCGCGACGCCGTTTAAACGGTACTGGCAGACGGATATACTGACGAGGCTATTTGACACGTTGCTCAATCCTTGCAGAGTCCGGGGAGACAGGAGCCTGCCAATCTGCGAAGAGTTGGAAAGTGTCCGGGTTGAGATGGAGAGGTGGTTGCAGAGCAACTGTAATCGGAGCAGTAATACGCTCAAAGGCTTGCTCAAGAGGGTAGAACTATCCGCGTACACACAGTTCTAAGTGTATACCATTGAGGCTGTAACAGCACATTCAAATCCGAGTGACGTAATATTAAATGAGATAAGACAAGCACCGCAGGCAAGTGTTTCCGGGTAACTCTGACATAGTAGGATCCAGCACAGCGAGACATCCAAACCATGCAAAACCATCGACCTCACCCCCATGTCGCTATCCCACGCGATGCCCGTAGACCACCGCCAGATGCTGAGGTTTATTCGTCACATCCGTTTGAGTTCCGAGTCGGTTCTGCGTCAGATAGTCTTCTAAATCCATGGGACACCGCGACGCCAACAGCAAGGCAGCCGATCACTCGCCCCAGCCTTGCACCCCACACACGCAGTCGTGCTCGCAGTGCCCTAGAACTTGTGCCACCCAATCCCGGCCTGCAGGTTCCTGAGGCACAAATATACAGATCTTCGTCTGAGAGACAGACGGCTCATGAGTATTACCACAGATCAAGCAAGTCCGATAGTGAACAGCCCTTTGAAGAGGAATATAGCAGCGGGAGTGACCTACCCTCCCCATATTCTCCTTCAACCAACCTTCCCGCAGATGAGGTGGGGTTTTGTTTTCCCAAGTGTTGCAATGAGCGTTAATATTGGTTGTAGACGGACTTTAGGCTCAACTTGTTGACTCGACAGTTATCCAATGTGACGTATGTAACTCGTTGTCTTGCGAATCGTGGCTGAGACTCGCCCCTATAGTCTTCAGTCAGAGGAGGGTCTCCGACGATTTCAGGACGGGGAACTCGCGGAGAAAGATGAAGAATGGCATTGTCTCGTTCCTTCTGAAGCGCGTGAAGCTCTGGGAAAACGAGAAGTTGAACGGCAATCTGTGTTCTTCGAAATATTCAAGTCGGAGCGAGATTATGTCGCCGATCTCAAGCTCATCAAGGAGGTAGTGTAGGAACCCTTATCTTTCTTTTTGTCTAACTCAAGTACAACAAAGGTTTTTGTTGAACCCCTTACTTTGGCTTCGCCATCGATAATAGGCGATGCAAACAGACAGCAGAGCTTCATGACCACCGTCTTTTGGAATCTGGATCAAATTTGTATGCGTCACGAGCATATGTTGGAGGCCTTGTTCGAGAGGCAGGAGGAGCAGCACCCGCTCGTTCAAAGTGTAGCTGATATCATCCTTGAATGTGAGCCCACTCCCACGGGCAAGTCTTGAAATTTCGCTTAACGTTCATCAGCCGCCTTTGAATTCCAGGGAGACTATGAATCCTACATCAAGCATTATCCCCTTGCAGAGCAACGACACCGAACCGAACTTAAATATAACAAACGTTATCAGGAATTCATGCAACGATGTTCGCAAGATCCACGAGTCAAGAAGCGAGACTTGATCACATTCCTCTCGCGACCCGTGACACGTCTTCTACGCCTCAACCTTATTCTTGAACATCTCCATAAACTAACCGACACTAATCACCCGGACTCTGAAGATCTCCCTGTAATTCTATCTATCCTGAATGATTTCTTGAAGAGCACCCAACCTGGAATCGAGGCTGCAGAAAACAAAGTAAAGTTCTGGGATCTATGTGAAAGCTTGATGTTCAACAAAGGAGAAATTATTGTAATGTATTTCGTTCTCGTCCTTCGTCTGTGCTGATGTTCTGTTTTAGGAACTGGATCGGTATAGTGATAGTCGCTCACTCCTCTATGCCGGCGCATTGGCTCGCAGGTCCAAATCCGAAATGGATTGGAACCCTTGGCATGAGCTCTATGTAGCACTGCTAGACAACTTTTGTAGGTATTTCCCTAAGCAAAGTTGTTGTTTTCTGCTAATAGCATTGCAGTGCTGATAACGAAGGAAGAGAAACGGGGAGGTGTAATGAAGCGCCTGGTTGTCTCTCGGGTACGCAAATTTAGTGGTCTAAAGAAGTTCATGCATTGATGACGTGTCTAGCCTATTCCATTAGAATACCTCAGGCTCGGTAGCTTCGATGACCTTCCCGAGACCAGGAAAGAGCGCGTCGATGAAGGCGGTATTCTAGACAGTCTGCGAGGGGCTTATCGCTCGATCTACCCGTTCACAATCTACCATGCCTCCGAGAAGTCCAGTCGGCGATACACTTTATACGCTGCATCCGAATCCATCAGAAAGAAGTGGCATGATGCTCTGGTGGATGCCAAGGGTGTTGACGATGTCAGACGTGAAGGGAATCAGGTAACGCAACAGTTCTTGGCACGAATCCTTTGCTCAGATCATAGTTAATAGTGGTTCGTGCCTCAAGTCATAGAGGACGGTGCCTTCCGGGTTCCGGGCCTTAGAATGGTCCGACAAACGACTTTGAAGAGGCCGCCATCTGGTCGAGTGATTCAGGCAGTATCTTTTGGTATGTGCGAATTGATTAGAATAGTAACGATCTCCTGACGGCTCTCAGTCGCCAGCGGCGGGAAACCCTTCATGGCAGTAGGCTGCTCATCGGGCATCTTCGTGGGTCGCAGAAGCGAGAGTAAGCGTCTTCACATACCTTTCCAAGGTTACGATCTGCTCATAGCAATCGTTAGATTATCGGAAAATACTGGCCTTCGAGAGTATCAAGAGCATTATTGTGCTTCAGGACTTCAATAAGATAATCATCCATGATGACAGTTATCTCGTATCCTATTCACTTGAAGTACTCGCACGAGTTGCTCAGTACCAGTCGCCACCAAGTAGTCTTGACGCGTCTCTCGAAACGATTGCCGGTCAGGATGGTAACGTTATTTGTTGCCAGGCTGGACAGATGGGGGACAGGACAATCCGTAACAGCCATTACTCCCACGTTGTCTCTATCTGAAGTGCTTTCTTTCCAGTTGTTTATGCTGTGAAGAACTTCTTACAAGTTACTGTCCATACGGTGGAGGCTTGTCATCCTTCTGAAATTCGCACGTCATCACGAGCTAAGCAGGCAGGCCTTCTTTCTTTCCGACCTTATGGTGAAGTATGGGTTGTTTTCTTTATTGGTGTACGAATGCTGATGGCAATTGGCCCAATCTTGACTAAGGTTTTGTATGTTCCCAGGGATGCATTTTCTGTTATGCTATTGGCTAAGACAATCGCGATTTGTACGGAACGGGGTATCGTTATCGCCAACCCAAACAGGTACGTGGTACGGAGCTTGCTCTGCGATAGCTTACCTATCATGTCACTCCAGTACCTCTGCCTCTATTATTTCCATCGTCCCGGACTTTGGCAGCTGTTCCCAAAATTCTGCCACTGCAGACCTCAAAGCTCGTTGTGAAGCTGCCACACCTCTTGGACTTGTCAGACACAACGCCACAGAACTCATGGTCGTTTATGATAGTGAGTGACATCACTGTTGCGACCTTGTTGGACCCAACTCGACCTCGCTTGACAGCAATGGGCTGTTATATCACTAAACATGGTCAGCCTACACGTGACTCCGCGTTCATCCGCTGGGAGATCAAAGCCGCTTCCTTCGTACACCGTCCCCCCCACGTTCTCCTTTTCTCATCGGAATTCGTTGAAATCAGGGATGCACAGACGGGCCTACTCAAGCAAGTAATCGAGGCCGTCGATATACGTCTGCTCATCCAAGGACCATCCTTGCACGGGCCTTTGTTTATCGCGATGCGAGGTCAAAAGGACGATGAAGACGGTCTGAGTGATCGGGTCGTCGAGCTTGTAGAAACAGCGGAAATTACGCCGAAAACCCCTACTGCAGGACCGTTTAAAGCCCCGGAAGGGATGTGGGATGAGTGGGATACTATGTAACAACCAGGCGCAACAGGCTACCTTACATGAGATGGAAGTAATATTTGGATGCCAGATAGTTTATGCCTCGTAATGTTACCTTTGAGAAGATGCATGTACAAGTACGTATACTACAACAGAGGTTATTACTGGACATTTGCACGTTTTAACCATTGACTCCGCTGCCTCGTATCAGGGATCAGGCACAGCAATTGTCACGTCCCGCATCTCCACAGGCAATGGCGTCAAGATCACTTCAGCGTACCGTTTCGCAAGATGGACGGCAACTATGAGTGGCGGTAAGACGCACGCCAAAAGGACGGCGGCTGCAACGGCGGGCGACTGCACGGTAATCACGAGGTTGAAGACAGCTATGCAGAATATACCGAGAAGGGGAATGGCATGGAGGAATATAGACAGAATAGGACTACTCTAGTGGGAAATTTAGATCACGAGAGACGGTGGCAAGGAGAGTAAATAGGCTGGAAGAATGAGCTCACCTGAAGGAAACAGGTATTGATAGCGATATGAAGGTTGATGGTATAAACAAGAAGCGCCAGCGTCGTCGCTCCCAACGCATGCGATCCTGAAATCGAATGGAGACTGTAGCCGAAGAGTTGTTAGCAATGTGCCCCTATAAATGAGAAATGGCCAACGTAAGAAACGCCATGAGCTGTCACATTTCAGTTTCAACTTTGGGTGGCGCCAGCAACACAAAATACACATACCAAGTTTAACGCTATTTTCCGCAGGTCCTCAAGTTCCCTTGTGAGCTCGATGGAGACGGTAGGCTCATCTCCTGAGTTAATTCGGAGTGAGCGGACCAGCTCGCGAAAGAACAGAATATTGCGGAATGCCATAGGGAAAGTAATGGGCATTCACGACGGGTCTTTTTCGTCTACACACGAAATATATAAGGAGGCGGATCGAAAGCTAACTTACTCGGGAAATATTTGAGCGGGGCTGAGCATTTGGGGCTAGCTAGCACGCTGGCACATAAAGAGGCGTGTATCCCATCTCCTAGGGCATTCGGAATGCTAAATCTGCTGAGTTTTGGACCGGAGAGGAATCGTCAGTCTAGACCCTCAAGGCAATTGCGCGGCGCGAACATTCTTCACTCCAAAATAGTCTCGAACGCACTCAAAGCGATCAGCATCTGACGAGCAAGGTCGAAGGACAGCACTAAGTTGTGATTAGTAAGAGTAGGTCAAATGTCAGGAGAGTTTGGAAAACCAGTGTCGTCATTTATGGGGAAAATGCTGCAGGTCTGGACAATTCCACCAGCAAATGTAGTCTACCCGCGGGGTAGTGGCGGCTGAACTGGACCTGTTCAAGTTAACGACATGGGCCTCGAACATTTGTTAAGCGCTAGCGCCCACAGGAACCACAAGAGCCGACAGCGTCAGGGGCCTAGACCACCTGTGGACCAATGAGACCAGAAGAATGTCAAAAAAGAATGGGAAACGCGACTGCGGTTTGCTTCTTGAACTCGCACCGTGATTTGATGCCAGAGGTTCGAATAGATAATTATTATCCACCTCTCGCCAGATACAGCACAGCGGCTGGACTCAGAAGAACGGCCCGACGGCACGGCGGTGTTCTGTGGAAAACCCATAATTTCGGCAATCATATTATTCAAGGCTTTGAGGGATAGGGGGGTGTAAAATTTATCATGATTTGGACGCAAAGCGCACGAGTATGTGAGTTCAGAGATGATACGTCCACTCACCCCGTACTATCAATGCCTGCTATATCACTGACACGGGGCCAGAACTAAGAACTTGCGAGGAACAAAACTAGTCAGACTCACGTGACCAATATTGTTTGGTGTCTTTGTTTGGCCAGCATACTCAAAGGTCGTGTCTGCCCTCTTCTACTTACACTTCGCAGCTCGACTTTCATGTCTTCAACACACCTATTGGTGAGCTCGATATTAACACTGATTTCTTCTTTCCGAGAGTTTAATTTTTTCCCTCCAGTAGCCACGTTACTTAATTTTCTGGGCATAATCGATATCCTCGGTGATAGTCACATCTCTACACTCGGTGCTAGCTTATCAAGTGTCTCGACGCGATCACCCGGCTCACACTTCACCAGATGAATCAATCCTCTCTTCACATTGATGAGGACCAGGATTCCCTCTTTGGCTCGCCCCCTCCATCCCCAGCCAGAGGTAGGTCACCATCACAGGAGACCTTCATCACAGGAGAAGTACGCCCCATAATCGTCCTCCCGAGTACGGGAGTGAGCAGAGAAAATGTGGGGACCATTGCACTTCCTGGTTCCCATATGTCATGTGCTGAACTACCAGCCGATCTCCCAGCTCCGAGCTTGTCACTTCCTCGTCCTACCTCAAGTCATGATTCGTCGGGCGTTGGGCCGTCCCGCATCGCTGGGACGCCCACTCCAGTTCACACACCAGTAGTGACGTCCTGGTCATCCACCCGCCCCGTCCCTTCTAGGGCATCTTCTACAGCTGGCACTCTCCCCACCACCACCAGGAAGCGAAGAACGCCTAAAGCGAAGTCTCTAACGCCAATTCTACCTGCACCACCCATTACCTTACCAGGACCAGATGAACCAACTCCACCAAATTTCCTTCGCTCGCAGTCCTCATTACTTGGTCGTGCGGGTCTGGTAGGTTGTGTTAAGCCTGCGCAGTTATACACCCACGTTCCCCATACTCCCGCCCAACCATCCCAACCATCCTGTCCAGATTCGCCGGTTCGTGGCTCGACACCAACCCATCCAATTGTACTTGATGATGACCAAGACACTTCACACATTGCAAAACACGCTTGCGGCCAACTCGAGATGCCACAGTGTCTGGATCAACTCGATCCAGAGACATTACGCTCAAAAATTATGAACTCTCTCACGAAAGAAAAGAATATTTTCCCTGTCCTCGAGTCCTTGATCAAGCTTCTCGGAGGGCTACACATTCCCTCTGCGAATCCTCCGTCTCAACCATTCGCGCGACCTTACGGTCATGGTATCTTTAGTGCGCAGCCTTCTCCTCCTGTAACTCCCGTCTCTACTCCCGGTGATTTAACAGCAATTCCCGTCGTTCCACCTCCAAAACGTCGAAAGCTCAAACATGTGCCTGCTGGGGCTGTTGATTGGGATGTTCCTTTCCCGTTTGCAGCTGGTGAGGGTCCCAAGGCGTATCGTGATACTTGGGCGCAGGACAGGGCAAAACAACTCGCGATCCAATTGTTACAACTGGTACAAAATGCCGCTAAAAGGGCTGCTATTAAAACTGCGAAGAGTAGGGGAAAGGCATCCAAGGGACGGACTTGGGCTCGAAATTCTCAGTCGTCCAGAAGTACGTCTGTGGAGACACAGATTGGACGGATTAGCTCGACGCAAGCAAACATCCGCGGATCTCCATTGTATACCAACCTGAATGCGGAAGATGCCGTGACTGGGGTGGATAGCCTTGGTCATTTTCTAGGTTCGTTGGAAACACCCAGCATTGGTTCGCCAGTTCCTGGTTTCGAGGATAGAATGTCCGTGGATTCGGAATGCGCGGTTGAGGAAGGTGGTCCGGCGGTCTCCCGTGATTACTCAGCATTCGAAGAATGGTTGTCCCAACTCCAGCAGTTCGTGCCACTTGAAACCAATGCACCTACCCCAGAGTCAGACTGGACTCGCCTATCAGTGCCCTTGAACTCTTCAGCCCCTAGCCCCGCGCCGGACCCACCCGTCCCAGATCGGCGCGATGCTTCGACAGCCCCACATGCGATACAAGATGAAGCAATCGATCCCGCATTGTTGGCTGTGTCTCAGCAGGCTGGGTCACCACCTCAACCTCAGCCACCAACTTCACCAACGTCTATACTTGCGCCCGGCGATATCTCGCAAATGCTAGACATTTCTTCGGCCCCACCCGCACCTTCCCCGCGCACTTCGTCGAGCTCCCTCACAGAGCCGCTTACGCCACTTTTCAAAGCTCCTGCTGATATACCGACAAGCGTGATAGCCCATCAAGACCTCGTTTGCGGTATGCATTTGCATTTCTTAACCACGCGAGGTTGCGCTTACAAATCTTACTTTTAGACCCCCTTACTTATCAACCCGCCGAGAAGGACCATTATTCACGACATGCAAATCAAGTTCGGGCTCGGGTGTTGTCCTCTTCTCCCACAGAACTCCCTTCGCCCCCTCGTATCACCGCATCACAGAAAGGAAAAGCACGGGCTGATGTTAGCGTCGCTTCTGCTACACCGTCCGCATCGAGCCGATCTACTTCCAGCGCAGTTTCCACCTCCAAAGGCACACTCGACAAGCAGACGATCCTTGAACGTGCTCATGAGCGTCGGAGACAGCTTGTTGCAGAGATCGAACGAGCAAAGATTGAAATATGGGAAACTACTATTGAGAATGCGGTGTTGGTCCACTTCTTGAAGGATGGGTCTTTGTGATCTCGAACCATGCGGAAATTTTGATGTGGGCGGAGTTCTGCACTTCCCACAATGTTGAATGAATTGTTGAACGCGAACCCGTCCAGAGAGCGAGCACATTGGACAAGTACATGACATGTGTTGTTTTACATAGACGGTACATACAACATGAAAGACACCCATTAAAAATATCCATACACCTCAACAGAAACTCGCCGACTTGAGCTTTCGCTTGGACAGCTTGCATGACGTTCCCTTCTTCCCCTGCTTTCTGACCCTCGTCACCCACTCATCCCAGTGCTTCGTGTGCGTAACCCATGCACCTGTCCCGAATGTCTCAAGTCTATCGTGTTCATTCAAGAAGCCTTGGATATCCGCTGCCATTTCCTTCGCCTTTCCCCTAGCGCGCTGGGCCCGATGCGTGAGACCCTCTGCCATTTCCCGCACCATCCCTTTCGAGAATTGAGCGTTGGTGACGACCACTTCCGAGGCGTCATAGAGCCATTTCGTCCCTCTCTCCTTGATCTCCTTTGCTCGTTTCCGAGCGCGCTCGTTGTGTACATGTAACGTTTCCTTGATCGTTTCAAACGACTCCACGTTCTTCTCGAAGTGCGTCGCTGACTGCTCTATGAACGTCGTTGCCTGTTTGAGGATTATCTGAGTTTGTCTGGATATCGCTTGGACGAGTACATCGAGGGCGTCCAAGATGTCTTGCATGTCCTGATTCATGATCGCAAAGGCAACAATAGCACATTCCTTGACAACGCCAGGAACAAAAGTGTGCACCAGGGCAGAAACCGCGTGTCCGGCAGTGACCGGATCGGGATGATAAGAGGTGGTGGGACTCGTTTCTGGTATCACAGAAAGCGCCTTCGGCCGATTGTCCGGCGGAAGGACGGAGCGAGGAGGTTGCAACATAAGGTCTTTAGAGACCTTCGAGAGTTCCGACAACGTTGACGGAATCACGCGCCGAACATTGGTGGGGTTGGCATGCGACAGCATCATTGATGTCGACTCCGCGCTAAAGACCGACAGCGAAAAGTCTTTAAATGAGGAAGATATGGCCACGACAGAACTGTCTAACGTCGTGGAGGGGGGAAGGCGTTCCCGGTAGGGCGCCGGTCGGAGCAATTGCCAAAGCGAGCCGGAGGTGCAATTAGGGTCGAAAGCCGAAAGGGTAGGAGAAGTGAACTGTTGAATGGAAATCGGAATAGCGACCCGAACAACTACTCCAAGCACAAGAGAAAGAATCGCAATGCTGCGGATTCTCATGAGTCAGTCGCGAAGATCTGAGTGGCAAGAAACCCTACATCGTCAAAGCATGTGTACTGGCCATTATTCCCTTGGACATATTATTGTCGCTGGACCACAAGCGAGAGAACGCCCGATAAGCGCGTGATGAGTCTATCATGTCGATTAAGTCCTTGTCGACTACCGGGGCGTCCTTTAAAGCAGTCATCCGGAGTATCTGATGATCAGGAATGTTAAGCGCGTCCCATGTACCCTGAGAGCCCGTCTCAACAATGCCGAGATCGGGAAGCTCGCCAGAATATGGTGAAACTAAAACCGGTAAACGTAGCACGTGTTCGGGGAGACGCGGTGGACGACATGGCATGAAGACGACAGCGAGAGGACGCACGCCTGAAAAGTCTGTCAAAGCCAGCTGGGCGTGGTTGCAGTCAGTTCATCGTTGAAAAATATTCAAGACCTACGTCATCGGCCGTGTCACGGGGGTGGAGAGTCCTGTCGAGGACAGTAATAGTACGGGGAAATGCACGGTCATGCTCAAAGGAACCAGAAACAGTCAGCTGGCGTATAGACCCTTGTAATTCGTCTAGGTGGGGGGTGATGGTGAGACCAGCACCATGGGTGACTTTCTGCAGAAGCCCGTTGACTATTGACCACTTGGAGATGGTGGAAAACCCATAGAGGAAAACTTTGAGTTCAGGTCCAGATGCAGAAGGGGCTGACGTTGCTTGCGTCTGGGTTGAGAGCGTTTGTGAAGCGGAGAGCATCTCCTCGTCATCCACTTGTCGCCCGTCTGAAAGCACATCCGAATCGATGGGAGAAGAGAGGATGTCAGAGTTGTGTTGAATCTCTTCGTAAGACGTGCTAAGTTCTCTACATGAACTAGTGATGGGATCCGGAAAAGATAAGCGAAGATCACGAGAGGAAGAATGGACGGTAGAAGCATGAAGGGAGCTAGAGCGTGACGAACTGAGGGTGCTGATCATACTTTGATCGAGGCCCTCATTGATTCGTAGCTCTTCGGGAGTGGTCTCTTGAGCAGGATTTAAGTCTGGTTTAGCAGGGTGCTGGGAAAGGGATGGCACGTGTGGATTGGGCGCAAGGACGTCATTGGGCCTGCCGGTGCCCTCGTCGGCGCTGTCATCAATTAGGCCTTCCCAGGCGTCGACGTCTCCATCGCGAGAGCTGCCATAGCTCAAAGAAGACCGTCTCGACCTGGAGCGAGAGAGATCCTCATGATCCGTCTCCCTGGAAGAATAAATGGAATCATTGTCATCCGAATCCCTGTCTGTGCTGGCGATGTCGAGCCAGTCAGAGTCGGACTGACTGTCATGCTCTGAAACAGCAGAATTATCAGTAAGAACGGGCATTGCTGATGAAGTGGTGGACGTTGTAATGAAAGGGGTGTAAGGCCTCGCAGCCTTATGTAGGCACCTTCTTTGGCTCTGTTTGACCTCTCTTAGTCTGCCGCTTACGTTCCACAGCCATCGTCACAGGACTTGTTGAACATTTCCATGACACAAGCCTGCCTCAGGACGTCTTATCCTGGTATGCCTTTGCTTGCTAGTCTAGGACATGCCACTTGCTTTTATGTGGGTGTCACTGGGTGATTCTAGAGGTCTTTGACACGTTACCCCTGACATGCTGAGCACATCACGGACACGCAGACATATCGTGTTATGCATGCTCTTGGGTCCTCGGATTACTTGTGGCGCATGCTCCTCTCCAATCTGGACATCCCCTTGGATGCCTCCCTTGCTTCTCTCTCGAGCAATCTCTTGCGACGGGCCGCTGTTAAATCCTTGAAGCTGGAGAGCAAATGGAGAAACCCCCCGCCATGAGATGCGTCATGCTCAGCGCATCATCTTGCAGAATTCTAATCCCTCCTCGTCGATGACATGCGTCTTCTCCCTGGCAGTCGTTGACTTGTCACCTCCCAACATGAACAGACTGCAAGGCACACATTGCACTCTGGCCCATCGCAGATCTGAATGATTTTCACTTGATATCAAACTCACTGTTGTCCGTGGGGTCTGATTTTTACATGCTCGTCATTACCACAAATCGGAACATATCACGATTGGCTTTGAGTAAGTGTTTGTCACCCACCATAAAATTAGCGGTTAACGTTCCACGATCCATTCGTGTCTACAATATTTTATGGGGTGACCCTTGACCTGCCATTCTTTGGTATTCGAAGTCACGCCGCATGAACTGAACCCCATGGGTCAAATAGTGGAGACGAGGATAATCGGCGAAACAATGATTGCGGCGCTCGCCCTTCTGTCTTCATCATCAGAACATGAACGTCAATTGTGTGCGTAAACTGCTGTTACAACACCACGCTGTCCCCCATTGCACATGATTTATGAGCTACCATCTGTCATCCTCGACCACCTAGGCTTTCTTTCCACTTCTGCATCCCGCTGGCCAGAAAAAGCTGGCTTTCCAAAGTTCGCTGATGCTCAATACTTCGTGGAGTTCAGACGAGCCATTTGTCCTCGAGTTACTCATAATACACCCGCAAATAACAGTGACTTGTTCTTTTTCCATCTTCGGGCATCCGATCCGCACCCACATGGGTGTCGGAAACTGGGAATTGATATCCTTGCGTGTCATTCAATGAGAGCAATATCGAACGTTTCCTCACCGTCATTTTCCATGCCTTGTGTTGAGGCGATTCAATTGTCCCCGTTCGCTGAGGAGGCGAGCGGTCTAGCTCAGCCTGGATCCTGATACTCGTGAATGTACTCTGAAATTTGCTCTCGGAAGGAAAAGACGGGGTCTTCTATCTGTACACTGATGGGCCATCGATTTCGGGCTTACTGCTCAGTGATGATTTTCAGACTTTTGTGTAAGACGACAATTAGTGTAAAACGTGTTAGCCCCTGTCGCCTTCTGACTCGGCACGTGAGCGGAAACTGACTCGTGCAGCCAAACTACTAAATCGTGATCTGCATCCACCCCGTACGATTCAAACAACACGAGCCAATCTTGTCTCCTTGGCTTTGCGAAGCGGCCAATCATCCGATAGCGTCAAAAAACTCTTTGCGTCCTGTCGTCCTCAATCCGGTAACTGTCGTGTTCGTGATCGATCTGGGACGTGTCTCATCCAGGGGAAGTCACTATAATGGAGCAGGAAATCGATCGCTTTGTGCAGGCAATACTCATTGCCGTCGATCCGTCGCAGGTCGCACTACATCAGCAAGCTCTCGAGTATCTCTCTAATGTCCAGCAAAATGTACACGAAACGTGGCGTCTAGCTTTGACGGTATTCGTAGAGAGGGACTCCCAAGGACAGGGCCGTAAGTATCCACCTCAAGCTAGATTTTCGTCCTTGCGCATGTTAGACGAGTTCTTCGATAACCGGTAAGCATTCACTCCTCTGCGTTGTGTGCAGCATGATGGGCAGCCGTCATCCTAACATGCAGCATAGGTTTGAACCACTGGACGACGAGACATTCCGAACAGTGCAGCAGTCAATTATATCTTATATACAATCTGAGTATGTTTATGGTCCTGCAGAATCTACGGCAACGTGTGCGTCATTCCTTGCTCTCCGCTCCTCCGTCTAAGCTCGTCATTTTTCTAGTCTTACGCAACAAGTTCTCGCATACACTTACATTGTTTTTCCTCTGTACCTACGTGGAGAAATGGCCTGCGTTCTTTACCGACCTGTTCTCTCTACTCCGCGTGGCGGAATCGAGCTCCCAGCCAAAATTCAATCGCCACGTATCTTTGCTTCTGTTCCACCTCGTCCTTGAGATATCGGGAGAGGTTGCAGATCAAACCATCAAGTCTGCACGGACGTTTAATCCTGTTCGACATACACGGGATGCCCGCGTGAGAGACGCAGTACGAGAACGGGATGCTTCCTTAATTAACGACGCCGTTCTAACCATCGTCGCTGACGGAGCTGAGCGCATGGCAATCCTACGGAAGTCAGATGATGTGGAATCGAAAACCCTGGGAGATGCGGTCGAAGTTGTTGATTGGGGTGTGCGAACCTTTGGATCTTACGTTGGTACGTGATAAAAGCTGCATTCAGGGAAGTTTGAACGTTCATTGTTTGGATAGGCTGGATCGACATCAACTTGACTGTGACCCCTACCTCAGTTCCCTTGCTCTTCACTCTTCTTTCTGACCCGTCACTGCCCATCCGACTGGCGACATCCGCAGCTCTGCTCCGTATTGTCTCCAAAGGCTTGAAGGAGCCGGAAGACAAGCTACAGCTGATAAAGGTGCTCTCTCTAGGGCAAGTGATCGATGCACTAGAAGCTAAAACACGCGAACAACAAATTCAACGTGGTTTGGACGAGGACGAAGATGAGGGAGAGGAGTCGTATCGTGAAGCCCTCGGGAAGCTCCTGAATGTGCTGGGTTTAGAAATCATGAAATTGATCGATGTATGCACCCTTGTTCCATTTGAAGCTCACGTCTCATGCAATCCCCCAGGACTGCCCAAAGCTTGAAGTAGCAACGGAGGCTAAGAGGTTGCACAACCAAGTTCAACCCGTCATGCTACGCTTTATGGCCGACGACTATGATGATACTTGTTCAACTGTGTTTCCTCTACTGCAGACCGTGCTCGCTAACGTATGTCTCGCTTGGTATTCGACTGATCTGTAACTGACTTGGGTACAGTACAAGAGGACTAGGAAGGTGTCTTCAGACGCACTGGACGATGCTACCAGGTCTTTCCTTAGCTCACTACTGGACGTCGTTCTGCGAAAGATGAGATGGGATGAAGATGAAGATCCTGCTGATCTCGATGAGGATGATGTTGTGGCTTTTGATGGCCTTCGGAAGGTAGGAGGTTTGTGCTATCTTTCCGCAGTCACTAACTTACTGAAAAGGACCTGAGAACGTTTATGGACTCTATCTTGATCATAGAACCCGATCTTGTCACTGCGGCTGTACGAGCACTAGTGCTGGCAACATTTTCAGCATATAGCGGTGGCATGCCCGTGGAGTGGCACGACGCCGAACTGGCTGTCTATCTCGTGTATATCTTCGGAGAAGTCAGCAAAAGTGTGTAGCGTCAACTCTCTACTGTCCTCATGCTCACGTTCCCCTAGGTGGTGGTAAAGGCCGCGCAGCGTTCTGCTTAGCACCTACGATACCTAAAGAGAGAAAAAAGGATGTCGACTATTCTGAATATCCTTTGACCCCTCATGGTGAAATTCTGTTGGCACTTGTGCAGTCTGGTATCTCGGCATATCCACATCGTGCAGTTGTCATGCAGTTTTTCGAGACCGTCGCTAGATACAGTGACTTCTTCAAAATTCGGAAGGACTGTATCTTGTCAACGATGGAAGCACTGGTCAGTAATCGGTGAGTGATTTGATATCTATTTTGAGCCCGTTACTCAGTTCTTGCAAAGGGGAGTCCACAGTACAGACGAATCCGTTCGCTCACGGATGTTCTACCTTTTCCATAAATTCATTAGAGAAGGCAGAAACGACGTCTCCCCCGAGCTCGCAATCAGCTTGCTTGGAAACATTAGGGATCTTCTGGTCATTCAGATCGAAATACCGAAGATCGAAAGTCCAGAAGACGATCCGCTCACGGAAGCCATCAAGAATCCTGGAATATTTGATTCGCAGCTGTATATTTTCGAGACTGTCGGCATCCTCCTTTCCTTACTATCCAAAGTAGCGGAGCAACAGGCCAGTTTGCTTCTGTCAATTGTCACCCCCCTGTTGGAGGACCTATCGACCAACATTTCGGTGGTCAAGGGGGACAAAGACGTGATGCCCATTTTGCGCATTCATCATACTATCATGGCGCTTGGCAATATCGCGAAGGGTTTCCCAGATTACCCATCCCCTGTCCCGGAAGGATACACCTTTGCTCCCATGGAGGTATTCAGGCAAGTTGCACAGGGCATTCTTCTCTCGCTGGAGGCCATGAACACCGTTAAGTGCGTGCGAGACGCGGTAAACTCATTCCTGATTCTTCGTAGACTCCATTGGCTAACACTTCTTCTAGACTAGGCACGCGTTTGCTCGAATCATAGCAACTACTGGGTCCAATGCAACGCACCTTATCCCTCCACTGATGGCTAATCTTCTCGTGCATTTCGAGCCGTCGGAACTTGTTGACTTCATGAATTTCATCGGGCTGCTGATCCATAAGCTCCAGGTGAGTATATGAGTATATGCTCTCACGCGGATGTCGGCCTTCTCAATTGTTCGTGGCAGAAAGACATGTTTAATGTTCTGGACGAGCTTCTGGGACCGCTCAACACTCACATTGCCCAGCTCCTTTCCCAGCCAGCTGCTGGTACCGACGACAGTTTGGCCCATGTTGATACGAAGCGTTCATACCTAGCGCTCCTTACCAACGTAATATCCTCTGATCTTCGTGATGTGTTCATTTCCGAGCGTAAGAATATACCTTTGTCGTCACGTGCCGATGTGCCTAACGCGTTTGATAGGGAATAAAAATGCATTGGAGTCCCTCCTTGAAAATGTCTGTCAATTCGCCCAGGATATCTCTGACCCGCACAGTCAGAAGTCTGCGTTCTCTTTCTTCGGGCGCTGCGTACAAGTTTGGTGTAACCCACAACCATCAACGACTGGTGCGACCGCATCTAGACCACAAGTTTTGCCTGGGTTCGAGCGCTTCGCTTATGAACGCTTGGTTCCTACGGCGTTCGCGGTTCTGTCCTCACCTCAATTTAATCCCAAAGACGGACAAATGCTTATGGTGAGTCAATTCAACTTGTGCAGCGCCTGGATTCTGACCACGCGCATCAAAGGTGCTACTGGAGATAGCTAATTTCCTGCAGGTGGTGTGCAAAACTAGGGGCATAGAAGCCCATGACTTCTTCGTGGGCGTGTTTTTACCATCCCAAAATTGGCCGCCGGACACGGCATTGGAGTTCACCGCAAAGTTGCGGGATTTGGACAACAAATCATTCCGAAAGTACTTTTCCGAGTTCGTGAAAGCGTCTCGTTCTCAGAGTGTTTCGTAGCATATATTACGTATTCCATGCTTATGAGATGTGTAGTAGCCGTTTGAGGCTGAGGAAGTTAGGGTTTATTTGGCAAAGGCGTTGGAATCTAACAAGAGTAAACAAATGATCCCAATCGAGTCTAAAGGCACCCCGATGGCACAATATATTGATAATTACTGAGGAATGGCATCAAGTGAGTTCCTTAATTCAGGGTTTGTTCGCTATCTGACACGGTTGCATGAAGCTCGCCGTGCAACTAAACCTAAAATCGTGGGTGACCAGATCTTCCTCAACCCATCGCACCCTGACCATCCTGCCTATACAGAAAGCACCACGGAAGGTACGCCTACTTGTACCATCAATAAGCGTCCTAAATTTAGAAGTGCAGCACGAGGCAGAAGTATCTGCGGAGGAAACATGGAATCGTCTATCGAAGAATATACGCGAGATCCATAACCACAATGCGTCCAAGCTCTCCTTCGAAGAGAATTACCGTTATGCGTATAACATGGTTCTCTACAAGAGTGGTTCCATGTTGTACAAAGGCGTTTGTCAGCTTGTGACAGAGAACGTGGAAAGGCTCGCCGAGGAGGAGATCGTACCCACTTTCCCCAGTCGCGGCAGCGGCGACCCGATGCAACAAGGTCAAGAAGCCGAGCTATTGTTGCGTGCGCTGAGACGAGTGTGGGATGACCATACTGGAAATATGTCGAAATTGCGGGACCTTCTCAAGTACATGGTAACCTCGTTTCTTGCGTCCAAAGCATGAGTTGCTCACGTATACCAGGATCGCGTGTACACAAAATCGAACGATGTGCCCGAAATATGGGACGCAGGTTTAGAGTTGTTTTTGAAGTGCATCATTCGCCCTCCGATACAGGATCACCTCGTCTCCGCCGTTTTGACTCTGATTCAGATTGAGCGAGATGGCTACGTGATCAGTCGCTCGGCTGTGAAGGAGTGCGTGGATGTGCTTCTCCAGCTCGTAGCAGATCAAGAAGGCAAGACGGTTTACAAAAGGGATCTCGAACCAGCAATTCTTTCCGCCAGTGAAGTGTTCTACAAAGCTGAAGCACAACGTCTAGTGTCTACTTGTGATGCTCCAGAGTATCTACGCAGAGTAAGTCTCATGCTTGCATGGCTACCGTCACCTTGCTGATGTCGTGTACTAGGCAGAGGGTCGATTCGAGTCTGAGACATCGAGAATACACCACTACCTCTATTCCCAAACTGGCCCCCCGTTGCTGAGGACGCTTGAACAATACCTTTTGACGCAGAACCTGACCACTGTCATCAGCATGCCTAACTCGGGACTCGACTCGATGATCGACCTGGATAAAGTGGAGGATCTCAATCGCCTCATTCGACTCTTCACAATGGTTCCCGCCGGCCTTCCAATAATGAGGCGTTCACTCAAAGACTCCGTCTTACGCAGGGGCAAGGACATCAACCAGTCTTCCATTGCCACTGACGCTGTAGAAGATGGTGACGGTGACGGTGACGAGGCCGACGCAACAGTCACCGGGCCAAAAGGAAAGGGAAAGTGGAAAGCTCGTGCTCAGGGCCCACCTCAAACTCAAACATTGGCGTTGAAATGGGTACAAGATGTCCTAGATCTCAAGGACAGGTTTGATCGATTATGGAAGCAAGCCTTTGAAATCAATCGAGAGATCGAGAGTGCTCTAAACGAGGTATCTACGCGCGGCCTGCTTTTTTTCTTCCTCTAATCTGACTGCACAGGCTTTCGAAGACTTTGTCAATCTTAACGAGAAGGCTCCCGAGTTTATTTCTCTCTTTATCGACGAAAATCTCAAGAAAGGACTGAAAGGTGTAGGTTGTCATCGGACTTGGCGATTCGTTGCTACTCACTACTGTTATCTAGAAAACTGACATCGAAGTTGACTTGGTCCTGGACAAGACGATCACGGTTTTCAGATACATTACCGAGAAGGATGCGTTCGAGCGATACTATAAGAACCACCTTGCCAAGCGTCTGCTTTTTGGCAGATCTGTTTCAGATGATGCGGAGCGTGGCATGTTGGCGAAGCTCAAAGTCGAGTGTGGTTACCAATTCACGCAAAAGCTGGAGGGGATGTTCAACGACATGAAGATTTCTACCGACACCATGCAAGATTATCGACAATACCTCCAAAACATATCGGTAAGTCAGAGGTGTTTAAAGGTTTGGAAGAAGGCTCAGTCCTACTCCAGCCTCTCGAATTGGAAACATCCGTGACGGTCATGACCTCGACATTCTGGCCCATGTCACATACCCCATCCGCCTGTGTCCTTCCAGAGATCCTGTCCAGATCTTGCAAGTCCTTCGAGCACTTCTACCTTTCTCGCCATTCAGGTCGAAGGTTAACATGGCAACCGTCCCTCGGAAATGCTGATGTTCGCGTGCAGTTCAAAGCCCGGAAACATGATTTGAACGTGTCCACGTTCGCCTTGATCATCCTTCTCCTTTTTGAACACGTGGAGGACGATGGCTTCTTGACGTATGAGGTATGTGGGTAACCGTGATCGTGGTACGATCTGCGTTTAAGGTCTTCTCCTCCACAGGAAATCAAGTCCACGACATCGATACCGGAACTCGAATTGCAACGCCATCTACAATCGCTTGCCTGTGCCAAGTATAAAATTCTGAAGAAGCATCCACCAGGCCGCGACGTCAACCCACAAGACTCGTTCTCCTTCAATAGCGGTTTCACTTGCCCGATGCAGAGAATCAAAATCGGCACCGTGTCGGCCAAAGTTGAAAGTACGGAGGAACGGAAGGAAACCCGGGACAGGATTGATGAAGAACGGCAGTACCAGACGGAGGTACGAGGTGTTCAGGGCCGGAACTACGGTATATTATCTGACTGCAACTTGGTCCTAGGCCTGCATCGTCCGAGTAATGAAGGACCGAAAGCAGATGGCTCACAATGATCTTATCAATGAAGTCACCCGGCAGTTAGCAACTCGGTTCCAGCCTAACCCACAAGATATCAAGAGGAGAATCGAAACATTGATAGACGTGAGTTCTGGTCTGGCGTCGTATGTTCAGTGTTAACTTGTGGTTCAGCGAGAATATCTGGAGCGTTGTGACGACCGCAAATCATATAAATACCTGGTACGTCGCTGTTCCGCTGACACGTCTACAAATACATACAGCTTACCCCGCCGTGCGATGTTAAGGCATGATCTCAGACTGAGACAACCTACCCAATGGCTCGCGTTTACCTGACTTTGTCAACGGAGATCATCTTGTAGTCATAGTTTTCACGTTGCCATAAACTACGCGCAAGAACAAGGAATCATTTATGATTTACTACAAATCAAAGCTTGACATGAAATGTAGGCTCAGCAGACAATCGCGTGAGGACGAGTCCTCTACTGCGACATCCACCAAGACTTGAATGGCCTGGGGTAATTAATTTGGGATAACAAACGGGATACTCCCGTATACCGGTAACTACTAGTTGGGGTAAGGGGAACTAAGCATTGCAGTCACAGTCCGTCGTCATTCGGACTGACTCGCAAATGTGGTACACCTTCTGACCAACAGTTTTGCCACCCGGACTGTCATACGACATCAGCAAGACTCTGGCAACGAGACGGCGATACTCACTTACTCTTCGCTGACCCTCGCAAGCCAGCAAAGCAAATATCTCATCGATCGCTGGTCAGGGATTCTGCACAACAATCAATGGAAGTCAGGCAGGAACCGTCTCCACGACGTTCCACTTCCATCGCACTACACCAGGGTCAGTCGGGGGCATGACAACAGGCTGAACCACAACTAGCCTTCAACGAAAGCACGAGGCCCATCAGACAACGGCCAGCTGGATAGTGCGAGTGAGCGATCGAAACATGGTCGGTGGGAGAGTCAACGTACCGCTCCAAGCAGCCACGCCGAAGGGGTTTCCCAAGAGAAAAGGAAACCACGCAAGTCAGGTATTTATGGGTCATCTCACATTAGGGCTGGTCTCTCCCACGGCTCAATATGGAAATCGCAAGATGGATATCTAAATCTAATAGACTTGGTCCGATATCTAATCTAGGTTTTATAACTCGTCTCTCTTGGGCCCACCAGGTCCGTAGAAAACTTCCCCGAGTTCTGTTGTGCGGAGGAGTAAGTCACAGATACTCTCGAAGACAGTATGGGCCCTTACTTCGACGCATGTCTGAACTGAGCTCCACAGGGAGAACAACGTTGTATTCTACATACAAGTCGCCGTGCCCGGATTGTTCATACAGGGGCATCCCTTCCCCCTCGAATACCTGCACGTAGCCTGGAAAACGTGTCGGCAAAGCGCAGACATATTGTTCAGAGCACTCACCGGGTTGTGTGACACCTGCACGGTCAATTTCTACCACATGCTCGTCAAGGTGCGTGATATTGCGCTTGAAGCCTAATAGCGCCTGTAAGAAACGCGACATGGTGTTAGGACACCCCAGCCGGAGGGATGCAACGCATACCTCATCGATGCCAATAGTCTCCCGCCAGTAGAGCGCGCTCTCCTTCCTCCGCCAACTTCCTTCCTCTTTCTTACTGCGCACGCGCAAAATAACATCGCCGGGCTCCCAGTCAGGACTCTCGTCTCCCTCGCTATCAAATAATACATCGTGTCCTTCAGGCATACCGGGTTCGATATCCAATGTGTAGTGTTGTACGTGCTCGACGACCTTGTTGCCATTGCAATGTGGGCATTTCTGGACGATTACAGTACCGCGTCCACCGCACTCGTTACACGTAGTCTGAGTTTGCGCGAACATGCCAGGGAATATTTGTTGCTTCGACATCTTGACACCAGATCCTCCACACCCGCGACAAGTGTGGATGTCGCCATCAGACGCTGCGCCAGAACCTCTGCAATGGTCACAGAGGACATGTTTTCTCATCGAAAACTGATGTGAATACGTCAGCACTCATAACGAGCGAACGAATGGGAGAACGCACGTCGATATTGGCTCCCTTGTACCTGAGAAAGAATAACCCCTCTCAATAGGGACATAATCGCGAACTGAAAACACATACATATCGCTGAGGGAGACCTCAAGTTCCATCATCACTGTCGGCCCCCGACGTGTTTGCTGTTGCTGTGTAACTGTGGTGCGTGAGGTGAGGTAAATATGCAGTCTATGAGGTGTTGGAAGACTCACATCCACCACCGAAGAAACTGGAGAATATGTCAAAAGGATTGGCATGGTGTTGCTGCCCGCCTTCATGTGCACGCAGACCTTCCTGTGTATCATTGACAGCCCGTCAACGTAGGTTCGGGGGGAACTAACGGCTATCCTACCTCGCCATGCCGGTCATAGATTTGTCGTTTCTGTGCAATTAAAATGGGTGCTAAGATCGCTCGATTCATGTCATTGACTTACAGTTGAGTCCGAGAGCACTTCATAAGCTGGAACCACCGTCAGTCCTGTTTATACACAGACCACAGGGATTGGTCATTACCGTGTGCTATCTCAACAAACTTTTCTTCGGCTCCAGGGTCCTTGTTCTTGTCGGGGTGATATTTGCGACTAAGGCGTTTGTAGGCTTTTCTTATGTCTTGCTCCGAGGCATGTTTGGACACTGGAAGTGATACGTCAGTCAAATGACAGGTTGTACCGTTCAATGCGCGCCTTGGACTGACGCTCTAGTGATTTGTAGAGGTCCGCAGCACAGACCAGGACCGAAAGGACCAGCAGGAGGAACAGGACCAGCACGGATGACGCTGGCATCGCTGGTGGGGAATGAGAACTAGCTGGCTCTGACTGAGATCATTACGGACACGTATATCGCGCTGGCACGTGACCACGACTTGGACTACGACTACTACCAACGCCGCTCGACGCCAATGATCCAGCGGGCAATGTTGGCTCGACCGGATCTTGCTCGGAGAGCCTTCACTACGACGCGGCGCAGACACTACTCAGAGGCTGCTTCAACACTTTCAACCTATCACTCCAAAGTCAGAGGTTGTTCTTTCCCAATGCATAGCAGTGATATGGATTTAACCTATCTCTTCTCAGCAATTCCCTTTGCTTTCTCCCCGGAAGATGCCATCTCGCATATCGGAATTGCTGCTTCAGTGGCTAGCTATGTTGGCAAATCGAACAAGGGGCAACCTAATGTGCCGTTCACCACACTCATTGCCTCTATTCTCTCCAAATATTTCCCCATGAGTGGTTTCAAGCCTCTCCAACCAACGCGCATCCAGCCGCTATACTTCCCGACTTGGTTCGTACGTGCTGAGCTCGAGGCCAGTGCCTGGCTTTCTTCAGAGTCTGACGCGGAAGAATCTCAGGTCTGTCACATCGCTCTTTTGCAAATCCGGCCTTACATCTTAGCAGAGTGAAACTGCCACAGTGCAGTTTGAGGATTTGTAGGTGCATCCGGACAGTCTCCCGCTTGGTGCTAACCATCGTTCGACAGGTACCTGCCAGGTATGTTCACGTTCATCCATTTCCTGGAATTCTGTCTTTCATATTCAATGTAGGATTTAACCTGGACTTCGGGCGCATCCTGGTCCGCGATCCACCAACACACATTGAGCTCGCTAAGCCATTCTCTCCCGATTTAGCGCGTCAGTGGGGACTCGATGTGATGTGTCTCCCATACAATGTCCTGCCGTTCGATATCCTCGACAGAACACGCATTCTCTCTTACACTGACGCTGTCATCAGTGAAAACATGCGTTTCAAGCCACAATCAGTCAAGATGAACCTTGTACGCAACCATAGCCACAGACTGACTCACCATTCTTAGATTTCCACAGGCCGCTGCCTATCCTGTTCTTTTGCCAGTGTATCTCGCGCAATATGTCTCACGAGAGCCTTGGCCGCCTGTGACGATAATATTAACGGCTCACAATGACCCTGTGAGCACTTTATCGCACATGTCACGCGAGTCGCATTTAATATCGTTTCTGTTACAGGGCGTCCATTATATTCATATCCCTCATCCAGATACAGAGGACAGTGTCCGACTCCCGTTCGAGGAGCTCATGGCTGGTCAAGACGACTACATAGAAGTTGGGAGCACTCCGGAGGACGCCGAAGTCCGGGCCATCGTGGTCAACCCATTGGGTGACAATCTTCTTTCTGAAGAGCTTTCATCGTGGTTAAACGATAAACTTCACCAACGAAACGCTCTCGCTCCTATGGCGGTTACACACCCGATCAACATGGAGGATCCTAGAATTCGCGAGTGGACGCAGGAAGAAGTGGATCCTGTCCGCAGGTGGTTACATATGGGCCGGGCTCATTCATTTTTCAAGACAATCCTCAAGGTGAGAAATTCGCTCTGGATCTAAATGTCGCACATGTTAAGTAATGTCCTAGAACATGAACCTGGATGAGAGCCGGATTACCTCACTGAAGCCAGGAGCCCAGGGAGACACGAAATTTGTGGTCAACCTATTCGAAGCATTCCTCAAGGCTGACCCGGAGAAGGCACAAGCGTGGCAAGAAACCCGTGCGGCATCAACCCCTGAATGGTGGAGAAAATGGGAGGAAAGTCAAAAACCACGACGGTCCGTTCGGTAGTGACGCGATATCTCTGGGCAAACATGCGTTCTCGCCGCAATCCTTGCGCATGTCATCCAGTGCTTGCTCAATAAATAGCGACAATTATTCCTAGACGAATCTAATTAATCAACTTTTCGTGCCCACTTCCTGCCCGACGGAGACGCGGTGGCATGTCGAGGAGGAGAGAGTGGGACCTTGGGAGGGACGACAACGTCGACCTTCTGGTGCCTCACCTGTGTCCAATCCTCCTTCTCATGTACTACGCCGAGAGGCGTCTTCGAGTATACCTCCTGGTCATCTTTACCCCAGTACATCCACATCTGTACCCCGAGTATGATGTTTAGAATAAGGGCTAGGGCAAACCCTGCGGTCACGAGGATATCGCCAACCTCGGTGGCGGTGGTGAAGATGCGTGCGAGGCATCCAGCAATTTGGGAGACCACGGCAAACGTTGAAAGCTGGCCTGTCGACCGGGAATGAGCGTTTTGCATGATCTGAGGGAGCTTTGAGAACAACGAGAGTGGGAGGGTAGCGAGTTGGAAGAGTGCCAGGGTTTCCTTGGGCACGGCGTAGAGAGTGACGGTAGAAACAACTGTTCCGACGGCTGTAAGGACGAGTCGACCTGCGGTATTTTGCGCCTTCCGGAGTGGTGTTGAGGGGAAGTAGACGATTAAAAATGTGATGAGGGTATTCTGAAGGGAAAGAAATAAGTTCTCTCCGTAGGTAGAAAAGGGGAAGTCGTTTCTGTAGGAGTATGTCGTTGTGATGCCGTACGCGAGAGTTTCAAGGATGTATGCAGGTAGGGAGAGGCCGCGGGCAGATTGCGCGGACAGGACTTGGGCAGGGTGAGATTAGTTTGTGGCGGGCAAACAAGCAAAGAATGCTTACTGAGCACGACCTGGGGCACCTTCATGATGGAGCCCCCGACGACGATACCAAGGCCCAAGCCCTTGGAGAGCGAGTACTTGAGACAGTCCACATCGGTGAGGTGGAGGTTTTCGACGAGCGAAGAATAACATTTCTGAAAAGCCTGTTCGCCCGCGATGAAGGGTATGTTGTAAGGGGACTTGCCTTGCCGACGATTGCAGTTCCGAGGTCTGCAATGAACCAGGGAAGGTTCCTTGTTATGGCGGTCATGGTGGGTCAAAGCAAACGTGGTGTCCGACGCGTTGTGGCTGTGTCGATATAAGTATCCTCCACGATCTACTCGTATCAGCACGAAAAAAAAATGGCCGAGTACGATCTGTCTCAGACTATCATTCCGTACTTGGATCGCCATCTCGCATTTCCTCTGCTCGCCCATCTCGTAGACTCCTCGCTCTTTCCAGTCGAGCAGGTCCAGGCAGCCCAGTATGAGCTCGCCAAGGGCACCAACATGGTCGATTACGCGGTCAGCCTGTTCGAGCAGCTGCAACCTGACGAGGAGATCCCTCAAGGTCTGTCTTTCTTCCCATCCAAGTCCGATATTCCACCTCAATCTGGGATTTCCCAGAATTCTCTGGGAAGCGAGAAAAGGCCGTCTCGACAAACGAGCGGCTGCAGCAGGAGGCCCAAGCCGTCCTGGACGTCATCGAGAACCCAGACGTCGCACAGGCACTTCGCCAGGATAAAAATCAAAACCTGCAGTACCTCAAAGATAATTACAACGTATGCTTTGCTCGATATCCCGTCCTCGTGACCTGCTCAGCGTTCCCTCCAGCTCACATTAGAACAAATCACTGCGCTGTACAACTTTGGCCAATTCCAATACACGTACGGGAACTACAGCGGCGCAGCAGACTACTTGTACCACTTCCGCGTTCTCTCCACCGATACCGAGCTCAACACCTCCGCACACTGGGGGAAACTCGCCTCAGATATCCTCACAGGAAAGTGGGAGACTGCTCTTGAAGAGCTCAACACACTCCGAGACGTTGTCGACTCCCGCTCGCCATCATCTCTTTTGACGAGCCCTACCGAGTCCGCCGCCCTTGCTCAGTTGCACTCGCGGACGTGGCTGGTGCATTGGTCGCTCTTTGTTTACTTCAATCACCCTCAAGGGCGCACGCTTCTTCTCGAGACTTTCCTCTCCCCTACTTACCTCAACACCATCCAAACTTCTTCCCCTTGGATTCTGCGTTACATCGCTACCGCTGCAATTCTCTCCCGAAAATCTACTACCGGAAACACCAATGCCTCTTCACGTGTACGGCATTCTATCCGCGAGATTGTCAAGGTCATCCAAACCGAAGAGTACCAGTATCAAGATCCCATCACCTCTTTCCTCAAGGAACTCTACGTTGAATTTGATTTCGAAGCCGCCCAACGGGAGCTAGCGGTTGCGGAACGCGTTGTTGGTGACGACTTTTTCCTAGGAGAATTTAGAGAGGACTTCTTGGACAATGCACGCTACTTGATCAGTGAGGCATACTGCCGCATACATCAACGCATTGATATCGGGTACGCCGGCCAATGCCATCGAGGAAATCGGTACACCTCTAATTTTCGCTCCCACAGGGATCTATCGGAGAGATTGAATCTTACCAAAGATGAAGGCGAAAAGTGGATCGTCAATCTCATCCGCGAGACTCGGATGGGCGCCGATGCCAAGATTGATCTAGAAAAGGTGAGTCTATGCGTCAATACCAGGATATTTCTTATATAAACGTCTACGCCAGAACGTGATCGAGATCCATCGCTCGCCACTCCCCGTATACCAGTCGGTCATCGAAAAGACCCGTGGACTGGCTTTCCGTACTCAAGCTTTGGGGGCGGGGATGTTGCAA